>JAOXNX010000001.1:33095222-33105284 GCA_028566075.1 Solidago caesia
GATGTTATATAACTATTATCAAAGTATCATTATTTTAGTTAATGTAACTATTGGTAACACATTACATTATCGTTATCAAAGTGTTGTTATTTGCATTAATAAAAGTAATATTATATGTTATGTTCGTACGTATCATTATATCATTATTATCTAATTATCATTTTTTGCTTTAATATTGGCAATATATTGCGATTAACTGCCTTTTAAGTTAAAAAAAAAAGATAACCGCGGCAACGCACGGACATAAATTCCTCGTTAGTATACATTACAGCACTTCAGAATGTTATATACTTATATCATACAAATCTTATCTATATATACAGTTTGAAATTAATACCCCTTGAAGTTATAGATATAAGTTATATCATACAAATATTATCTATATAGGTTTTGGTTTAAATAAAACAAGTATCCATGTAAAACAAATAAAACAATTCTTTTCTTTTAACTAAAAATCGGTATACATCATGAAAATCTTCGTGCAACAGTTGTATATACTTGTACTCTATGAATATCAATTATCATGATTCAGTAATCAAGATTTTATGTTATTTGTTTTACTTTAATACTTATTTCTAAAAAATCAATACCATTTAATAAAAATCAATAATAATTGGAAAAAAAATATTCAATACCATTTTATCTTATTTGTTTTACTTTAATACTTAGTTTTAGAAAAATCAATACCATAATATCTATATATACAATCTAATTACCCCTTGAAGATATAAGTGCTTATCCATACCATTTAATAAAAATCAATAATAATTGGAAATAAAAAATAAAAAAACAATGTACCTGGTAACGGAGTATGCTGGATCTCTATGAATCTGCTGCTTGTAAGTAAGTAATGAGATGTGAACAAAAAATGGAAGACGACGAAGACCATAAAATGTTTGACTACCCACCAACGACCAACCCAATAATTATTCAATAGAGGATGGGCCAATTGGACCATTTCTAAAGTTGACTTGTCATTATATAATACATTAAAGTTTAATGTCGGCTGTGTGAGTGCCATTTGGTCGGCATGAACAGTACCGGTTTTTTGGCCCGGTGGGCTTTTTGGCCCATGACCTCATTAGTCCGTTTAAACTATTTTGGCCCATGACCTCATTAGTCTGTTTAAACTATTGAAACATATATAAACTTTGATGTGTTGTTGGGAAACATGTCTATCAAGACGTGTGCAATTACTTCAATCAATACGTTGTTATAATCTGAACGAATATTAATATTAATACTATTAATATTAATATTCTAATAATACATAAAAATGATGAAAAAAAAAAATTTGTCAAAGGAACCTTCATATTTAATTCGGTATTAGCTGTATTAATCCTCAAGTTGAGCTACTAATCTCTTCTTTGTAAGTTCGCGTGCCGCCCGTTGGGCGGCGTCGTTATTTGAAGCATGTTGTGGTACTTAGGTAGATGGTTTTTAAGTTATGAGTTCAAACAGAAGGAGTTTTTTTTAACTATTTTATTTACATTTGGCATGTTTTTCCCATTATTTGTTAAAACAAAAATACTATGTAGAAGAATAATGGGAAAAGCATGCCAAATGTTAATAAAATAGTTAAATAAAACCCCTTCTGTTTGAACTCATAACTTAAAAACCATTTACCTAAGTACTACAACACGCTTCAAATAACGAACCACAACACGCTTCAAATAACGACGCCGCCCAACGGGCGGCACGCGAACTTCCTAGTTATTATTAATGGACTATTGTTTATGGCTAGAATAAAATATTGAATTCGTTTTCTTGTTTGCGTTTTTTAGTTCCAATCGAGAAAAATCAAAGGGATATATTATTAAGTTATTTATTGTTAGGTTTAGATTATTAAGATATATATATATATATATATATATCTCTAATATATATAATAAAAGAGAAACCTTAAATCTTAATTGAAGAAGTCTGTACCATTAGATGAAGTTTAAACATTAATTTATAACCATTAAATCACTTTGCTGATGTCATTTACCTTTTTCAAATTTAATTCTAATTCAAATTATGAATATTAATTTATACTTAATAAAATAATAGTAAATAAAAATTCATGTTGCCGTATATTTTTTACACCTATATTTCTTATTTTATATTTTGTATGCATATTTAGTTTCCATACATGATCATTAAATAACTAAATATATTTATAGTAATTAATCCCCTATCAAAGATTATTATTATTTAAACTTTGAATTTTTGTAAATATGTTAAGTATTAATTTAGAAAAATTAATTAATACTTGATTTTTAAATAAAAGTTATTTTAAAGAAATACTTATGTAATTGAAATGAAAGAATTTAATCAACTGATACGTGTTTATTATTGTAAAATTTAGAAGTATCATTGATAAACATACAATAGAAATATAGAATGTAAAATGATTTTTTCTTCAAAAGTTTCAACATTCTTAATGGCATTAGGTATATTAATTTTAAATTTCAAAATCATAGATTGTATGTCTTTTCTATTTTATTAATGCAATATGTATCATCTGTTATCGATTACACATATGAATAGTTGTAAATCATTCTATTAATCATGGTTAAAAATGATTTTGATAGGGTTTAATTTTTGTTTGTATTAATTTATTGTTTGTTTTATTCACATTTTTTCTTTCTAATAAACATGGTAATTATAAAGTTCAAAAGTTCGTAATAATACTTATTTACAAGTTAATGTTTAGCTTTAAAATAAAACATGTCTACATATTAAAACTATAAATATATTTTTTTTTTTGAACGGCATAAATTGAATATATATATATATATATATATATATGGGGAAGGTGAATATGGGTTGTCACACATCTAAGCTTAGATGTGAAAGCCCTCACATCACATTATTTTAATCAATAAAAAACATGGGGCCCACATCATTAATAATTTTGAAAACAAATATTAAAAAATTATTTTGTGAGAGGTTTCACATCTAAGCTTAGATGTGGGACAACCTCATATTCACCTTCCCCATATATATATATATATAGTTCCAATCAAATGAGAACACCTTAAAGTAAAAACAGTGTGAGAACACTCAAAAACTTCATTTTGATGCACTATAAGTCCATAAAAATAACATAGTGTATAACTAATTATCATTATTTAACTGTTTAACAACACATTGATCTGTCAAAACCGAGAAAATTGCACTTTTTGTTTTATGCATCCATCTTGGATGCATCTGCATCAAATTTATGAATCTTCATTTTCCGACAAATAATGGAAATCTACATCGATGCATCCATGTATTGGTTTTTATTTAAGATGCAAAATGCATCAATTTGATGAATTTGAGATGCAAAGGCATCAATTTTGAGTGTTCTCACTGTTCTTATTTTAAAGTGTTTTTACAGGAAGATCACCCATATATATATAATTTCCTCTTTATTTATATGCATATATAATTTCCTCTTTATTTGATTTCAATTTCTCAACAAATAATACCTAAATTTCAGCTGGACACACGCGAGCCTGATGATCCTTGCTCATACCTTCTCGCAATCTGGACACCTGGTAACAAAGAAACATAGATATGAATATCAGTAGCCAAATACATATAGATGTTTCAAAACCATAATTGCAATTCTTAAGCTTGTGAACTGTACTGAGATGAAAAAAGACAGCTATATAATTGGTTTTGTGAATGCTGATTTAATTGTTTGTCGTGTTTTGTTCATTTATACCAGGTGAAACTGCAGATTCAATTCAGCCACCAGAAGGACAATGTTGCTCCCAAGAATCTGGCATGTTATGCAACGAAGAAACATGTTTCTTCTGCAACAGCACGCGAGAGGCAAATTCCCAAACTGTTCGTGGGACACTTCTGGTGTGTAATCATATACAACTACTGCTTTTATATCTCATTAGTATATATTAGGCTACACATACAGGACCTAGCTATATCTTATCTTAATCTACATCATGAACAGATACCATGTCGAACTGCTATGAGAGGGAGCTTTCCACTCAATGGCACGTATTTCCAAGTTAATGAGGTATATCATAATGCTGACTCTCATAGCCTAAATTTATCATAAATATCAAGTGGTCTTTTCTTTATCCCTTTCTTTCCTTACAGTAGGCAAGAATGTTATACGCCTGTTTTTAATAATAATATTAGAACTTTCAATGAGGTACAGGTGTTTGCAGACCATGCGTCAAGCCTTAACCCAATTGCTGTCCCCAGATCTTGGTTATGGAATTTACCAAGAAGAACAGTGTACTTTGGAACTTCTATACCAACAATATTCAAAGGTAAAAAAAAAAAATTGATATACATAATACCAGTGTAATTATTTCACAAACTTTAATGTATACCAAACTTATTGCATACTATTTTTTTTATCTACCAGGCATGACAACAGAAGCTATTCAATACTGCTTCTGGAGAGGTATGTAAATATAAAGATCACTATTAATGTGTGGTTTTCAGTTTTGCTATGTTAATATTTCTACAATCGAAAGATAAGCACAATAACACAAACTAGTAGATCAAACTACAGTGATTTTAGAGGGGAGCTATAATAACACAAATTAGTAGATCAACTACAGTGATTTTAGAGGGGGGCTATGCACAATCTTGATATCGAAGTAATTGTTGATGTTCCCACAACAAAGTTTGCTATGAGGGTTTAAAATCATCCACTAATGAATGCTAAAAAAAACACTCTTAATAGAAATATTATATCATTTCTCTGGTTTGGTTTTAATAATGTCTCAGGGTTTGTTTGCGTGAGGGGATTTGACCAGAAAACACGAGCTCCCCGTCCACTTATGGCCAGGCTACACTTTCCAGCTAGCCATTTAAAAAGATACAAGGCAATGGCTGATGAAAAAGAGAAGTTAAAGCAGTAGACCTTGAAGCAGTCGCTATACTCCATCCTAGATATAAATGCCAGAATAACCATGTACAAATATCAACAGCAGGCATACAGATTTTTGAGAACACAAAGTCAGCTGTTCATGACCAGGGTGGCAGTATTCATAGTTTAGGAATCATAGAGACGGCAGTTGACTTGTATAACCCAAAGATGAAATATGATGTTTTATTATTCTAGCTTTTTAGATATGTTTAAGACCTTTCTTTTAGTGGTAGCAGTTCCTTTTTCGAGCTAATATTATAAAGCAAACTGGAAAGAACATCAAATATAAGATCCGTTAACATGCAAAAAATTAATTTCATTGCAGATCCTACAAAGATAACTCCGTTACCTTCACCAGTAAGGGAGCACGCTCCAGCCCTGACCAACATTCAGGGAATAAACCCATGCCGAAATCTCAATCTCTCAACTACATTATCTTTACCAAAAGCATTACATTTGTATCCTCGAAAGAGCCAAGTATACAAACTAAGTGAAACCTGTCACGAATCTAACACCAAAGAAGCAGATGGCAGACCATTACCTAATTCTTAATTCAATAGAGTATCTTCAGTTTCGGCCAAAAAAATGTATTGATAACTAAGTGAAAACCTTGTATTGATAACTCAATCCAAATGCAATTATTTCGGCCAAAAAAATGTACGTTATAACTTAACATCTTCAGTTTGGTGTCTGCTCTTTATAAAATACAAGTTAGATATAACCTAATTCCATTTTATCGGTAAAGCCGGTAAACTTATAATACACAAAGTGCCCTATCAGCGGTTCACGCAATCAAACTGCAAATTCTCTTCTCGACATACCGATCCACGCCAAATCTAATCTAATTCAAATTCCATATTCTCTTCAGTACATTTTATGCGAATCGTATAGCACAAACAAACTACAACGAATGTCTATGTATCATGTAAACTGTATATTTGTATAGTTTCTAAATATCATGCCATACAGAACCATATATACACACAAAAACTCGTATAAATCTACTGTAACTACATACAATCCTTACACATTCTAGCTTGTAAGTCGTTTTTCAATGGCCGATAACAGAAAATCAGTCAATAGGAATATACATATATAACGAAATCAATCGCAAAAACACACTAATCAGTATTCAGATGTAAAAACGTAATTTAATCAATTCTGTAAACATACCTCTTCGAAATCGATATCAATACAGTCCGATGGTCCGGCCGTAGTGAAAGTGATAGAGACTAACGACGGACGGTGGATATGAATGCGATGGTGCTATGCGGAGAGATATATTTGTTGTTGTGATTGTTGGCGGTTTAAGTTTTGGTGAATTTTCCCGCGTTTTTCGATATTTTGGAACTTGGACTCCCTCTCTTTTCTTTTCTGGAATGAAATCGCAAATTAGTAGGTGTTTGGCATAGGGCAGGTCGGAAAGAGTTTTACGGCTGAAACTTAAGGTCTTGAGATTAAGCTTTAGGACCCAATTAAAACAACTTATGTTAAATCTTTCGATTTATGACTAATTCACATCTTAAAAAAAAAAAAAAGTAGGTGTTTGGTTGGGCTTATTTTTGGTTTTTTTTTTTACTTGCCAACTTATCATAATTTGTAATGAAGTACTAATATAAAAGAATGTCCGTGAAATGCAACATGAGTAAATATTTTTTTACTGGTGTCACCCGCCGACTTTTTATGGTGGTTCCCGTTGGTTGTTAAAAATATTGTTTTCATTTTATTTTTTTATTTGTGATTTTCATAATTAAAATTAACAATATATAAATTGAAATAAATTAAATGAGTTAATTGTAGAAATAAAAAATTTGACTAAATATATAAAGTAAATATTAATTAAGATTTAAGATGTGTGGGAGTATCAGTCATTTTGCATATTGAATTTGTGTAACTTTCAACAATGGATTGTAACTTTCAAACATATGTCAAACTCAAATGAACAAATAAGTTTGTAAATAAGCTTAAGTCAAACACCCCTTAGATTGTCTCCGACCCTTGACGTGGAACCTCCGTTAACACCCTTTCACGCCATGGCTTCAGCGTGAAGGCCGATGCGAAAGGCCCAAAGTGAATGTGTTAGCTTCGGTCGTCTAAAGTGAAAGGGTTTATTATAAAATGTATTTTTGAACCAACTATTATTAATGATGTGGTGGTTAAAAACTTGGTTTTAAATGGAAAGGGTTTGAGGTAAAATATTCAATGTGAAAAGTCAATGTTAAAGTTAACATGATAGCATTAAAACTAAGTTTTGGTATGAAAGTTTGGAGATGGTCTTGGTAATGTTGTTGTCTGGTACAAATATAGTCCAATATTGGGGAAAGTGTCTAGTTTGCCCCCGACAATGCTGTTTTATTAAGTTTGTACCATAAACTTATTCGGATTTTGTTTTCAGAGCTGAAATCATTTGTATGCTTTTGCGGATAATTTTGAAGTATTATTTTTTTATTGTAAAAATAAATAAATAAAAATGATATCTTAGTGTATATCAAAAGAACGTGTCTATAAATTAAATAGTTATATAGTAACTTTATAAATTTACAAATAAAAAAATATTTAGATAAAATATAAACATTCTTTGAATAGATAATACCCCATATAACTTAGAGACAAATTATTTATTTATACTATTATATAAAAATTCTCCATCCCACTACCAAACAAAAAAGTTAGAAAATTTATATACACGAAATTACCATTCTACCCTTAATGAATTAATTTACACCACCAATCCCTTATCTTCTAAAATATCTCAACTACCTCTTTACATAAATTACATTTACATCAAATACTTATACCCACTACCACCAACAGTCTGCCGCCACCACCATTGGTCGCCGTCAGTCGCCGCCGCCGCATTGTGCGGATACAATGTTAGTTGTACTAATAAAAGAGGTAACTTGGAAAAAGACATAAACATCGTTTTGAGTCTTTTGACATATGATTTAAAAAGCATAACGAACAGTAATCTTCAGTTAACGAAAATGACTAGAAAAAAAAAATATAAGTTCAATAAATAAATAAAAAATATACAAGAACTAAAGTAACGACACTTATAGGCATCACACTAAATCTAACGTTACAAAAAAAAAAACATTTGACACGAATTTTGTATTGACTCTCCACACATAATTTAACTAAAAATCATATACAGACATAATATGTAACAATAAACACAATGATAACATCAAAATACAGTATATTCATAACATCATACGTAGTTTTAACAAAAATCATATAACAACATACCATATAACAATTATTCTAATAATATCAGAAAAATACAAATGAGTAGATAGGACAAAAAGTTCAAGAAAAATAGTCATCAACATGCACAATTAATTATAACAAGTAAAATATGTGTTATGAAAACAAAACTAAAAAGAGATGGGGAAAAAACGCATCCAACTTTAGAGGATGCTTAGCCAACAGCCTAGCAACCATTAGGGATATGCATGGGCGCATGGCTCGATCAAAACCAAGTAAACCAGTTAGATCGGGGCAATTAGATGATTTGATATCAAAAACTTTGACTGGCAGTGTGTTTATTTAATAAACCGTTCTTACGGTTTGGGTTGCAGTTTTAGAGATTACACCAACCTTAAGTAGTTGCTCCATGCATGGGGGGCTTAGGCATAAGGCAAAGTGGACGACTGCACAAGGCCCGATTTTTTAGGGGCCCCGAATTTTAAAGTTTTATATATATACATATATATGTAAATTTTATATTTATTTATATATTATATGTTATATAGTATCTTTACCTTTAATAATTAACTATGAACGCTCTGATCGGGTGGTTAAGACGTTAGTTACGAGTGTATTTTGCTTTTAAGTCGATAGGTTGAATTCGTTGTTCCTGGCCTAGGGGCCCTTTTTTCTTTGACTCGTCATAGGCTCAAAATTCCTTAGGGCCGACCCTGGCTCCATGAATGTCGTTGTAATTTGATGAGCTTATAGTGGATGTCGCAATGAGGTATATGTTTATGTAGGTAACTATCTTTGTTATTTAGTTAGGCAAAAACCACAATAGGACTCTTTGTAGTGATGGCAATTTCCAACACGATTTATGACACGACATGAAAGTAAGCAGATTTGGATTCGAGCTGAATGGGTTTTGATAATAAACGGATAGACACGACTAATATATTTAATAATTGAGTTGTGTTAGGTTTGGTCTTCCAAACCTATTTACAACCCATCACAATTAAATATTATAAATTCATTTGTTTCCTTCCAAAAAATCATAATAACTTTATGTTTTTTTATATTTCTCCCTTAATTCTTAGTGTATTTCTAAAATAATTATATTTGTTTTTCATAACATTTATTGTGTGCGTTTAAAATATGTAGACGTTTAACTTATAGGCTTCGTCATGTAGCTTTTGAAATAATATGAATTGTAAACAAGTCAACACGTCTAACGTGACTATTTAATGAGTAGGGTTTGGGTTTGGATTGAGGTATATATATAAGCCCGTCAACCTGGACATGACATGATTGTCGATTTGTCGGCTCTACTTTATACTCACCCTAACCAAGTTGGTTAATAAATTGTAGCATCATATTTGAGTTAAAACAACACTGATTTTTTAACTATTAATTTTTCTTATCTAAATTCTCATTGTTTAAGGAATATTAGAAACTAAGTTTGTACTTAGATACTCACACTGTATCTAAATTTTCACATGCATATACCAAGTCAACACATTGTAACTTTTTTAGGACATAAAAAAAAGATAAATGGGTAAAAACTCTCTGGTCTCATGTACCGTTTTAGTACTCAGAACGCATACCGTATAGAACTCATGCCTAGTGACTCACCATCCTCACACATGGATCACAATATATAGTTTCTCCACTTGCCTTTGACAAGTTTTGAACCTGTGACCTGCAGCCTTCATCTGTGGGTCCATATGGTTACATAATTACGATACCACTCCATGTATTGATGGATTGGTACTTTTTTAGGACATATGAAGCATAACACAACAAAAAATTATATTATATCATATTATAAGGTAAATGTTCATTTGTAAAACATAATTAAGTTGAAAATTAAAGGGCAAATCTCAGCCACACATTTTCCCTTATTCTTCCTTCTTCCCACCATCTGCCACCACCACCACCACCACCACCACCGTTCTACCGCCTCCGCCACCCACACCAATACCCACCGTCGTCTT
>JAOXNX010000001.1:33111592-33133999 GCA_028566075.1 Solidago caesia
TTGTTTTGAATTGAAATTAGCAGGTATTTGATGCTCAGGTAATGAGCATTGGTTGTTGACTTTACGATGAGGTCATGTCGAAATTTCTAATTTTTCCATTTTGTCGTTTTGAAATAAATTGGTATTCAGTGTGATCAAATATGTACTATTTACTGAATACATATTTATTTATAAAAGCCAAATGAAGTTTAAAAAAAAACAGGACGTAACAGATTTTATGAAGGTAAATAAGATAATGTTTTATTTTAAAAAAAAATTCTTTATAAAAACCCATCAATTGGCTTATATCACTATTTATCTATCTACCAATATATAAAAACAGGTTTTAATGGTTTTTGAAACGACACGTGGCGTAATCTTTGATCAACACGTGTCGTTTTAGTCTATCACCATTTATCCGCGTTTTTAATATAAATACAATATTTACCAATTATAGAGATAGAAAAGCTTATGATGGAGTGGTTTGGTGTTCACTTATTATGGGGGAGGTTGTGGGTTCAAAACTCCCCATCCACCAAATTCTTTTTTTTTGGGTTTGGTTTTATTAGATTTTCATATTTACATTTTCTACTTAAAGAATTTACATATATAACCCTGAACTTTATATATAGTTTTGGTTTTATAATTAACCCCAAAATTTTTATTTTTTTTTGGATTTCTATATTTACATTTTTTCTCCTACAAAATTTACATATATACCCCTAGAATTTATTTTTGACTATTTTGGGTAACATTTTGTTTTCTTTTAATTATAATGGTGATGAATAGTGCCTTTGCCACACAAATTGTGACAAGTGGTACTATTACAACCACACACATCGCTGCTTGCGTGGCGTCGCTTGATTGGTGTCACGTTGCACCCTCACTACTGTTCGGATTTTACCACGCTGCGTCCCTTTTTTTTTTTATCTCTTGCACAATTTTTTCCTTTTGGGTTTTTGGTATTCATTTTAAATAAATATCATTAGGATATTGTTTTTTTTATATATTTTTTTCTATTCTTGGTTGCTTCAAACTTTTTTTTTTTTGGTTCTTGGTTTAAATAAACATTGTTAGGATTTTGTCATGTCACGCTCCACTTTGTTTTTAAAAAAATTTCTATTCTTGGTTTGTTGCAACTTTTTTTTCCTTTTAGATTCTGGTGCGTTCTGTTTTGGGTTTTTTTTTTTTTTTATATATATTCTTGGTTTGTTGCACATTTTTTTTTTGGATTTTTGGTATTAATAAATACACATTTTTTTTATGGCAAACTTTCCATGATATATTGATTTTTAATTTTTTAATTAAACGGTTGTAAATTCAATGCAAGTAACTAGGAAAACTGTACCAACACGCTAAATGAGCACTAGTAATGATTAAAGGTGTTGATGTTGATAGTCCTAACAAGTGTTACTAAGATACATGATTAAAAGTCAAACAAACATATTGTACACTTTTATATCCATTTACTAGTCCAAGAACCTTCCATACAAAGTTACAAACATCTCCTAAGTAATTAAATGTATTTTTGTTAAAATGGATCATGATTTTAGGACAAATATAAATAATAAAGTGGACTAATTAAAATGGGATGGAAGGAGCACATAACAAATGCAACTAAGATACTATATATTTTTTAAGCATATTATGACATCTTAAAACCAATATTAAGGTGTCTTAGTGGTTAAACTTTTTGTTTCTTTAAAAAAGTTATAAGTTGAAAAACCCTGAACATCGTTTTGAAAACTGGACCAGCCGGTCCGACTGGTTTAACCGTGAACCGATGGGCTGACTGGTTTTTTGTAACCGGTCCGGTTCATATTGAAACAAATCTTTAAAAATTACATACTATACGCAGATTCAAACTAGGGTGGAAACTAGCAGAGGATGTGCGCTTCGCAAATGAACTATTGGTTCATTTGTTGTGTATCTCCATTTAAATCTAATATAACTACTGTTAGTAAAGCACTGCGCGTTCCAACAGGCTAACATTTGGTTTTTGTTATTTTTTCAACTATTTTTTATATTTTAGTTCATGCCTCTTATATTATATACAAAGAGTGACCGGTTTTTTCGGTCCGATCTGACTGGTTGGACCTTGAGCCGTCCCCTTTTCTGGTTTGACTGTCCGATCCGGTTCTGAAAACATTGTCCCTGGATGGAAAAAAATATCACGAGAATACCCAAACTCATTTAAGATAGGGGTTATGACACAAAAGTGTAAGAAACTATACACAAATGTTTATGTTATATAGTGTACTACTCGATTAGTCAAAAGATGTAAGCAACTTATTATTTTGGTTCAATCCATGTAACGGGTGACCAGCTGAATAGGTAGCCGGTTACCATTCTGTTTCTGCTGCCGACTCACCCATCTATGTATGCTTAGTTGGCGTCCACATCAACATCCACTTCTTCTATGGATTACACCTCATTTTCAATAAATTAATAATAATAATAATAATACATATGTAAACCATCACCCTCTCTTATTGGCCAAGCACCATCGCCACCTCCCCCTTGTCCAGCCAAGCACCACCACCACCACTACCCACCGGTAACCACCACCACCACACCACTCACTGTCACCACTCGCCGGTAAACCAATTCATCAATGGTTAGATAAATATGAGTTCAAAATCTATTAAAAAATCCGAGTTCATTGGTAACTTAATTCATCAATGATAAATTTGAGTTCAAAATTTGTGAGATAATAAATATGTATAAAACTCATCTTCATCAATGGTTTTTTAACGATTCAAACCCAATTAAAAAAAAAAAAAATTCAAACACATCTTCATTAATGGATTGAGTCAAACACGAGTTCTGGTTTTTGATTCACATAAATCCCTCATTTTCTCTCTCTCCCTCTCTCTTTTATGTTGCATTTATGTATAAATATAGATACATAGAAAGAAGATAGATATAAGGATATTGTAAAAATATGGATTTATGTATAAATCTGAGTTCAACTATTGTTGGTGGATCTCCTATTTCTCAACAACCTTGGGATTCCGGTAGCTTATAATTTGTCTTTTCTTGCCATCTCCAGATCTCGATTCCGTTGCTCATCAGTTTGTGGTTGCGGTAAATCCTACTCGTATGTTGTTGTACATCGATCTTTTGCCTTTTTGCCTTGTGATACGCAGGTTGTCGTTGTTAGATTGTAGTTTAAAGACCAACTGTTGGATATTTTATTTGAATATAAATGACAAGTGTGATGCTTTTTTGTTATCAGGTTATCTTTATTGTTATTAAGTTGAATATTCTATTTGAATACACAAAAGTTGTGTGTTGAATTATTAATAAACTAACAATACTGTAAAGAAGATGATTGTAATGGGAATGATATTTTATGGATCGTCGGAAAAAATTGTGTTGTCGGAAGTTGGTTGGAAATTAGCCGGAGAAGATGACCGGAAATCCTATAAATGTATTCAACTATGGCTTAATGTTTATTGTGTACATCTGACGTGGCTCTGACTTGGCATCCTACGTGGCTCTGACGCGACAGTAACAATCTACACGTAGGAAGTAACCCCGTTGTTTACATGCTTTGGACAAAATAACAAGTTTATTACATCTTTTGGCTAATCGAGTAGTACATTACACCTCACCTCCCCATACCCCGTTTATGTAGGGACTATGTATGGTGGTGGTGGTTGTTGTGAGTAGTACATTACTTGCCAATATGCCATACCGGCATGGCGGCATATACCCCTCTAAGATAACATTGTCTAACTTTAGATCATAAAAGCCCACCTAAATTGGGCTTCCTTTTCACCCCTCTTAACGGTCTTATATATATATACACACCCATCCATCCACGTGAAGCCAGTGAGATGAAATCATCCATCCTTGCAATACAATCCTAATATATACACATAAATAAATAAAAAGCCCCAAACCCGGCAGCAGCAGCAGCGGCAGCTCCTTGATCTGATATATATTCTGATGATTTACATCTTCCCTTAATCCCTGCATCCAAACACCTCCTATTCAAATCCATACTTCACCTTCAATCACTTTTGATTCATGCTTACGTCTCAATTCCTTATATTTCCGATCTATGTATTTCTATCTATAAGTTAGGGTTAGGGTTAGGGTTTTTCTTTTTTTAATTCATATTTGTTGTAACAATTTGTATTCAATTCATAATGAAATTTCAGATACATATATAATAAGCTTTCAATTGTATACATAGAATAATTTTTTCTTACATTTTTGTAATTTTTGATATTGTAAAATTTGCAATGGAGATGGACAGTAGTAGTAATAATAATTCTCGAGGAAGATCATTCGATAATAGATCAGCTAGAAACCCTAAGAAACCTCGATTGATAACCGACGAACAACCGGCCGTGATTCGAAGTAATAATAATAATTTGAATGGGAACGGTAGGCCGCCCGTGGCTCAAAGGCAGCCTGTGCTCGGGTTTAGACATGATACAGCTGTGGACAGAGATGGAGAGGGAGGTTACGAGCCGCAATCGTTGTTGCAGATAAAACAACAGCAGTATCAAGAGTTAGTGAGTCAGTATAGGACAGCTCTAGCCGAGCTGACTTTTAACTCGAAACCGATTATAACTAACTTGACTATCATTGCTGGAGAGAATGTGCAGGCTGCTAAAGCTATTGCTACTACTATCTGCAATAATATTGTTGAGGTGATGATTAATATTGATTACTTCAGTTGTTACGGATTTAGTTGTTCTATTGTGTATATATAGATATATACATATATACTTGAATGTATGTATAATAGTGTTATTAAAGGAATATAAATTTGGTCATGATCACTGCCAGTAGTAGTACAATTTCATGACGGTTTTACATTACGATATAGCAGTAAGTATATTTGCGTTGCAGACACAACATGCATACCCTGTACGTCATTTGAAGTGTTCGGTTTCAGCTAAATGCAACTTCAATATATATATATATATAAAACTTCAAATATATGCTGTGTTGGATTTTTATTTATTTGGGGAGTTGTTTGTACATTTAAATGGCGTTTTTTCACATCTTCTTTACTTTGTTATATTGTGGAATGTATGCATGGTGACCTGCAATAAGTGGGTTTGATGAACGTTAGTTGTTTGCAAGATGACTGCATTGAAAATTTCAGTGATTGGGATGACATTGTTGGATATGCCGAATATATATAACAAGTTGTGTGTTCTGATGAGATTTTAATGATCTGCTGATGCTTGTATTTCTGTATATGCTCTTAGAATTGAAAATTACTTCGGTTCTCTTTTGAGATCTGCATTATCTACCTTATGTGTTCAAATATATTGTATATAGTAATATTATGTATCATTGCTATCTTATTATCTCAACTTTGGATGGCTATTGTAGGTTTAGTCGATTTTCTTTTAGTTTGTAGCTGCAATGACTATTGGTTATATTTATTGTTCAAGAGTTGTGTATATGCTTTGAGAGGTTACTGAAATCAATACTGTTACTGACACTAAAAGTATATATTTTAGGTTCCGAGTGATCAAAAGTTGCCATCACTATATCTTCTAGACAGTATTGTGAAAAACATTGGACGTGATTACATCAGACACTTTTCCACCAAGCTCCCTGAGGTTAGATTTTTAGTCATACAAAATTGCTTTTAATTAGACTTTGCGAGAAACCATATCAATTTTTTTATTTTCATGTATCATCTTTAAGGTATTCTGCAAAGCCTATAGACAGGTTGATTCTACAATACATTCTGGTATGCGACATCTTTTTGGGACATGGAAAGGAGTATTTCCCCCTCAAACACTTCAATCAATAGAGAAAGAACTCGGTTTCCAGTCAGTTGGGAATGGGTCCACTTCAGGGTTGACTACTTCTAGACCTGAGTCACAGCCTCAGCGTCCTGCTGGCAGTATCCATGTAAATCCCAAGTATTTGGAGGCCAGACAGAAACTCCAGCAGTCAACCAGGGTAAGGAGGAACCGAAAATACCTTTTTAACAGCCTATGAGTCAATGTTTATATTAATTGTTGTAACCTGTCATGAAGGAAAAAGTTGCAGCCAGTGATATAACCACAAACTTGATTAAATCACCTGAAGATGTTGTGAGACTGAATCGAACAGCTGCCAACATAAATCCACAGAGGGCACGTGCTGATCCTCGGCTTAAATTTCATGTATGATATTGAATGCTTATATTTCCTTGATATATTATACTTGATAAATAAGGTTTTTGGCAGAATAATAAAAAATTTCAGAATTTTCAGCAGGCACAGAGAGATGCAGAGAGTGATCTTACTAATGAGAACAGTGGTGCATCGTACAACAGTTTTGATTTTGGACCTGATATATCAAGTGAAAGGGTGGCAGAGCATAGCACAGAGACAATACCCAGGCTGAAAAGAAATTCTTTTGATATAAAGCATGGACTGCCAAATTATCTGGGTCCTAGATCTGCAATTTCTGATGCAAAATTACAGTCTGTGAGTAAAGGAGGTGTTGAAATAAGTAGGAGCTGGAAGAACTCAGAGGAAGAGGAGTACATGTGGGATGACGTGAGCTCAAAGAGAGACCCTAGGTTGTATTTTGAGCCCGCAGGACCCGTAATTAAAACCACAACACCATCTGGTCAGCCACCACCTCGCCAGCGTCCTCACTCACAGTACCAGTCGAGCAGGTTACTGCATGAGTTAGCTGATCAAGGTTCAACAGATGCGGATGGTAAAACAGCTCTATTTCGAAGTCAAATAAACACTGGTCTTTCTAGTCAATCACATCAAGATTCTCTCCAAATAAAGCCTCAGATTTTGCAATCTGGAAACTCACGAAAATCACAACTTCACAATCTGCAGTCACCCTCTCCTCAATTACCAGTAAAACATGTTCCTTTTCTGCCACCTTATCAACCTGAACCAGTATCTGAGCCCGTTTCTGCAAGTCCTTCTGTTAGTTCCTCATTGGCCCACCCAAAATCTTTGGTTTCAGATATAACAGGACCGCCAAACTCCAGTAGTTTGTTAGCTGCTGTTAGTAGCATATTTGGCAACAAGCCTGTTTCATCAACACTTAGTTCAACCGTCACAAATCCCGTGTCAAATCCTGTGTCAAGTCTATTGAGTACATTGGTTGCTAAAGGCTTAATTTCTGCATCTCATGATGATTCAAAGAAACAGAGCCAAAGTGATGATTCGAAGAAACAGAGCCAAAGTGATGGTTCAAAGAAACAGAGCCAAAGTATTGATTCAAAGAAACAGAGCCAAAGTATTGATTCAAAGAAACAAAGCCAAAGTGATTTTACTCTAACGGCACAAGAAATTCCTCCAATCGTAGTTTCTTCTGTGATATCTTCATCTACCAGCAGTGAGCTATCTCCCTCCAAGCGTGTCGCTAAAAGTTCTGTCACAATACCTCAGCCCATCAATGAAGAAATTAAGAGTCTTATTGGTTTCCAATTTAAGGCCGATGTTATAAGGAAGTTTCATCCTACTGTGATTAGTGAGCTCATTGATGAACTTCCACATCAATGCAGCATTTGTGGTTTAAGATTTAAACTTCAAGAACGATTCAATAAACATATGGAATGGCATATATTGAGAAATTCTGAATCTGACATATCAAGGAGGTGGTTCCCAAATTGTGAGGACTGGGTTAATGGTGGGCCAAGTAGTGAGAGCACATTAGTGATCGATGGCGAGCAGATGGTTACTGCTGATGAAAGTCAGTTTGTATGTGTTTTATGTGGTGAAATGTTTGATGATTATTACAGTTCAGAAAGGAATAAATGGATGTTTAAGGGAACCACATACCTTGACATCACAAATGGAAATGTTGCAAATATCAACAATGGTGTTATCGTGCATGTAAATTGTATATCAGAACATTCCCTGTCTGATCTTGGCTTAGCCAATGAGGTGAAAGTGGTACGTGCTTTTAAAATTCCATGAGGTTGCGAAGTAAGTATTTGTTGGACTTGTAAGTTTAGAAAGATTTACTCTTATCTTGATTTTGACTTGCAGGAAAAGGGTGTATGATGGTTTGAAGTTGCTGAAGCTCAAGAGAAAACCAGGTTCATTTTTCTACTTGCTTATATGCCACTGTTACTCGCCTTTGCCATAATCTGGTGCAAAGGCTGCTTGGCAATACTTGTTTTGTATGCTCAAAAATTCTTTTTACTTTTGTCAGTTTGTGGCCGATTCTTAATCAAACGGAAATTATTAGATTGTGGTACGCCTTTTTTAAACTTCCCTCTACGTGGTCTTGATATGCTGCTTGTCCTTTTTTGCTAGTAAATTTGTTTTCTCAAAGCATATTTCGGATCTCAAAATGGCATTATCTTGCAGCATTAAAGCAAGCACATCACAGGTGGTAAGGGTTTGATTTTATGGGGAGGCTGGAGCCATATGCAGCTGTACATTGTATTGTAGTGTTGCGCTTTTGGTTTCTTGTATGCTTCATCTTTATGGATCCATTACATTATTGAGCAATGTCTTACACTATCGGTTTACTTGTGGACACCTGTGGAGGTTGATTTGCGTCTGTATCGGAATGATTTTGGTATCCTTTTGTAGGTTAATCGAACACATTTGTAAGGTGCAAGAGGAGAGGGGGAGAGAGAGAGAGCCTTTAATATATCTAATGGTCTAAAATGTGAATGTTGCAAGCTTAGAGCACACGGTATGGGGTGAGGTGGATCTGTGTGAATGATGATGTGGTGGTGTTATGGTACAATGGCGGTTGTGTGGTCTGATGGGCGGTTCCTTCTGAGTGGTTCTCATCACGCCGGGTGATGAGGTATGAATGAGATGAAAATGTGGTGCTATTTGTGATCCACACCGTATACATGGTGAGTGACGCAGAGGGTATTTTTGTCATCTTTTTTTATGTTGACGATTCAGTGTGATGGGGTGTGATCCCCTCTGCCATGCCAACTTGCCAAGTGCTCTTACAATTAGATTTGCTAACCCAAGCAACAATTATTTGAAGTTCAGGATTTCTTTTACGTTCAAAATCTTGAAGCTACATTGAGCTTAACTGCCGTACTGTCTAGCGAGTTAGGTCACTAATGTTGACCTGAGGGAGACCTAACTGTTGGTCTAGAAAGCCAGTAATGGATCTGGTTTTGTCATACAAGGTTGGGAAATTGTCACAAATTAATATGTTAATTGTCTTGAGAGGCTATGCACGCTTAAAAGCTGATAATATACTTCAGAAATAATTGGACCCAATGTTCAAAAATATTTTAAAAAAAAAGAGTCATGTTATGACATCGTGATGAGTTTGCTGTTGGTTTTTTATTTTTGTTAGCGATTCAATGGTTAGTTTTAGAAGTTAAATGACCTGTTAGTTTAATGAGTGTATTACGACTAGCACATGCATTTCCTCTTTTCTATGCTTCTATCTACACAACTAATAATTTGGTCCAAAAGGACTCGTTTCTTGGATTTGTGAAAAAAAAAGGCGTTACAACAATAAGTCTACACATATGTGTATCATGTAAATGGATCCAATCAACAAAGAGAGAAAACGAAGACAGGTGTGATTAAAAACTTTTGTTTCTGTCAATTCTCGTATACACACAGCCTCGGAGAGGCAAAGAGTGAGAAGGCATTCATACATATATTATCAGCAAAAGAGCCGGTCCTTTTTCAAATATAATATGCTTTGTCTAGAATTTTTCACATTGAGAAAGCATGTATTGTGTGCGGTACCTATCATAGGTACTGTCGAACTAATGTACCGGGGACTCAATGTGCACGTTTAATAAATTTCTGTGAGCAAAATAGATTATTTTTTCTTCACAATTTTGCAGTTTTATCATTTCCCCTTTCATGAAATATAAAGTGACTATATTATTCTGAGATGTATCCTTCATTAATGAAAACAATTCACCATCTATTTATACTACGTAACTAATTACAAACAACTAGTTACATTTTCGGTAGATGAAACATATACTGTATGAAGTAAGGCAAAGGTAACGCTTTTTAAACAAATGAAATATGCGAGGCAAAATATATATGCTTCTGACCAAAAAATCAAATATAATATGAAAGTGACAATAAGCAAAACATCAACTCGTGACGATAAAAACTGTTGGGATAAAACTGGACCAAGAAATCTTTGTTCATTATATATATTCTAGTTTGTTTAAAAACCTTCCTATTAAATAGTTAGTTAGTGGTATAAAAAGATTTAAAAAAAAAAAGTTAGTTAGAAAAACAGTATTTTTTTGACAAACAAGAGGACAGAGGACAAACACAGAGAAAAGGAGAGAGGAATTTGGAGGGAAAAAAAAAAAAGCTAAAGGTTTTTTTTTTTATTTTTATTTTTAATAATGTGAACTCTCCTTCCTTCTCTCTTATAAACATCTCATGCTTCTTCATCCATGCCATGCCTGCCCTATTGAATGAATATCACCCCCTACCAACAAAAACAAAACTTTCTTTAATCACCAAAGCTGACCCCTTTGATATATGTAGACATTGATCACCCGAGCCGAATGATCATTTTTTTCGCAGAGGTATGCTCGCATTATCTGTTCTTTATTTGGTTTTGTATTATGATTATGCATTATTGGAATCTTTATGTATCTAATTATTATTTGTATATACATATTTGAAAATGTGGAAAAGTTTATACCCTTTTGACATGGGGTTTGATTGTGTTTTTTATGGAGATGATTATTCTTGATTGGGATTTCAAGATTTCTTTGTTGCTTTCTTGAATTTATTAGAGTTCTGTTATTAGCTTATTTATGGGAAATTTCATAGCTTTGTTATGATATATATGATCATTTCTTGGTTCTTAACAGATATTTATCAACAAATTTGAGCTGTTTTCTTTAATTGATTTACCATTTAGTTTTCAAGATTTTTTGGATCTTCTTTTTAAACCTATTTTCTTTGAATTGTTTCTCATCAAGGTTTGATTTTCTTTTTCCTTCCCTTTTTTCTTTAAATCCATGGAAAATCTGGACTATGTATGATCTGGGCTTTTTTCTTTTCTTTTTCATTATGTTTTGTATTTGATGATAAAAGCTATTAATTGTTAATGCCTTTTCAGAAATCTTCAGAAAGTTAAGGATATACAATAATTTTGAAGATTTGATCATTCTTCACAATGGGAAATTGC
This sequence comes from Solidago caesia, assembly GCA_028566075.1. Classification (NCBI taxonomy): domain Eukaryota; kingdom Viridiplantae; phylum Streptophyta; class Magnoliopsida; order Asterales; family Asteraceae; genus Solidago; species Solidago caesia. The sequence continues at coordinate 33,122,675 of JAOXNX010000001.1, forward strand.
TGTATTACCCCGGGTAATTCCACTCGGAGGAAGGAGAAGAAGAGGAAAAGAAGAAGAAATGCCAAACCAAATCCTTTCTCGTTCAACTATCACACCCTATCACAATCTCAATATAGTGAGAGTAGTTTCTTTGTATTAGCAGACCCTACAGGTCATGACATTACGAGTTGGTACAATCTTGGACACGAATTGGGTAGGGGTGAATTCGGAGTAACTTATTTGTGTACAGATGTAAAAACTGGCCAAAAATTCGCCTGCAAATCTATATCGAAAAGGAAACTTAGAACTGCGGTCGATATAGAGGACGTGAGAAGAGAAGTTGAAATCATGAGACGTTTTCCAAAACATCCGAATATTGTGACATTAAGAGATACTTATGAGGATGATACTGCAGTGCATATTGTTATGGAATTATGTGAAGGTGGAGAATTGTTTGATCGGATTGTGGCGAGAGGACATTATACAGAACGAGCTGCTGCATCTATTATGAGGACGATTGTTGAGATCGTGCAGGTTTGATTGTTTCAAATTTGAAGAAAGCGTAGATTTTGTAGTTCTTTTAGTTGATATTAGTTTGTGTCATTTATAGATGTGTCATAGTCATGGAGTTATGCATCGTGACCTCAAACCGGAGAATTTTCTTTTTGGAAACAAGAAGGAAACAGCTCCTCTAAAGGCCATTGATTTCGGGCTCTCAGTTTTTTTTCAACCAGGTATGTGATAATGATTTCAACCTATTTTCGCCGCACATTATGTCACCAGTAGATTAATATGTCAGCACAGTATATGGGTAATGCTACATTACTTAAAGTATTTCTAGCTGACCATGTTAAACGTTCTTGGATTCATGTAAGCCTAAATATTTACCTATGAATTGTCTGTTATCCAGGGGAGATCTTTAACGAAATAGTGGGAAGTCCTTATTATATGGCCCCGGAAGTTCTAAAACGCAACTATGGCCCCGAGGTTGATGTATGGAGTGCGGGAGTCATTTTGTACATTTTGCTTTGTGGTGTTCCGCCTTTTTGGGCAGGTATGCTTCTGTATTTCAATTAAGCGTGGCAATTTCATACTATCGGTTGTATTATGTTTCAAATGGGTCAGAAAGGTCAAACTAATAAAGTAAGCTAAAGGGAAGCATGTCAATTGGGTTGAAAAGGTCACACGGGTTAAAAGGTGTCCAAACTTGAAAGTGTTTGGGGGTCAACCTGGCCTGTTGTGACTTGTAACTCGTTTTTCCAACCCGCTCAAGGCACCCATCTTGCTACCTTTAATTTTAATCTCTCCCCTAAATCATGTTTCAGATTTTTAGTTTGACTCGCTTGTTTTCTATAGAAACTGAACAAGGAGTGGCACGAGCAATTATTCGGTCGGTTATTAATTTTAAAAGAGACCCATGGCCTAAAGTTTCTGACAACGCAAAGGATCTTGTGAAGAAAATGCTTGATCCAGATCAAAAGCGTCGTCTTACAGCTCAACAAGTTCTTGGTAATATAACATTGTATAGGTACTGTTTTGTTTGAAAATATATTTTAATGTATTACGGGCTGGCTGATTTATTGCTTTCAAAATGCAATTACAGAACACCCATGGTTAGCAAACACAAAGAAGAATCCAAATGTTCCATTGGGTGAGGTTGTTAAGTCAAGGATTAAACAGTTCTCTATGATGAACAAGCTCAAGAAACAAGCTTTGAGGGTACGGTTTATGATCTATTTCTGTAACAATGATCTGTTTGGACTTTTCTTTTTGGTATCTGATTGTCAACTAATCAGTTTCATATCAGCTGCAACGAAACTAATTATGTATTGGTAAACAAAAAGTAGTGACCTATAAAGACTTTACCAGCATTCCACACATGACACATCTTTTAACACAAATGTGTTTGTTTTTCGTTTTAACTATTAATTTCTTTTTATTAAGAAGAATATGCCAGACAGTCAAACATGTGAGTATCTATTGTTATTTGTTAACAAAATCTAGCAGCAGATGTACCCGCTCGCACTATTTTCTATTGCCTGTTCTGTTACAACTGATTACCAGTTCTGCATAATCACTTTCATAACGCACATCCAAATCTTAGTTGACATACCAATGGTAATATACGCAGGTGGTGGCCGAGCACCTATCAGTAGACGAAGTTGCAGGACTAAGGGAGGATTTCCGTATGATAGACTCAGGCAACAAAGGAAAGATTGATATTGATGAACTCAGAGTAGGTTTACACAAACTTGGTCATCAAGTAAACGATGCAGATCTTCAAACTTTAATGGAATATGTAAGTACCATCATGTTTACATTCGTTAAAACTAGATTTTTTTGACTGAGTTTGTAATCATGATTCTACAGGCTGATGTTGATAGAGACGGGAACCTGGACTTTGGGGAGTTTTTGGCTGTCACACTGCATCTTAAGAAAATGGCAAACGATGAACACCTACACAAAGCCTTTAATTTTTTTGATAAGAACCAAAGCGGTTATATAGAGGTCGAAGAGCTGCGTCATGCATTAAGCGATGGAGGCGAGATCACCAATGAAGAAGTAATAAACGGAATTATGCATGACGTTGACACAGATAAGGTCAGTTTTATTTGGGTAGTTAAATAGGCGGTTCAGGTGAGTTGGATAACATGTCAAAGCGAGCCTGGGTCAAGATGGGCCAAATTATGGTGTGGGTCGGGTGGAAACGAAACACTTCTAGTCCAAAGTTATATATTCTTTATAATTAGGTAATGTCTAAGATATGATAGAAAAAGTAATATTTATACAATAATAATATAATTCTTAAAATAAAATTATTTAGGAGCTCTTATAATCAAATGTAATGAAACAAAATTTGGATGGATTTTAACCATTTGAATCGTTTCCTCTATATATAATCCTCTGACCCAATTCATAGGTAAATGGGTCGAGACTTCCACCCCTACAATATTGCATATGCTCATTATCCCTTTTGTTTTGTCTTGTAACCACCTGTGATCCAATTTTTATAGGACGGGCGTATCAGTTATGAGGAATTCGTTGCAATGATGACAGCCGGTACAGATTGGAGAAAAGCATCAAGGCAATATTCTCGGGAACGATTCAACAATCTTAGTTTGAAGTTAATGAAGAATGGTTCGTTAGAGTTAGTAAACGAGGACTGCTGAGAAAGTTGAAATTTGTATATACAATAAACAAAAGAAAAGATGAATGCAGAATCAAATGGGAAATGTATTAGGATTAGAGGGTTGGGGATGTGATACACTGATACTGTTAACATGTTTATCTGCATAGCGCTTTTTTGTAGGATATGATTAGGATGTACATGAATGCAAATGTATGAGATGGAGTTGTAAAAATAGGGCCATAGATCAATATTGTTAATGGTGCAGCTTTCTGTGCTACTGCTGTTGTTTCAAGAGTTACCCATTGTTGTTGGCATAAAAACTTGAAAATCTGTATATTTATTCTAAAAAGTTCAGTGTCTTCTTTGTTCTCTTTTTTCCCTCATCTTTTCTGCTTCCATATTTTTTTTTGGATTTCGAGGGTTGTGTTGAAATGAGATCGTATAAATATAACGTTCTTTGCATCCCCCCCGTGAAAAGTTCATAAAAAGATGTGACAGCAACAAGCATTGCATAGAGTTTCATCGACAACCATGTTAAAACGACTGGCCGACTTTTAAACATCAACAATACATAGCTAGACATGACTATCCTAATGAGTCAATATCCCCCCAAGCCATGGTTTTATACCATTATTTGGGGAGTGTGGAGATGAGGGACAAATTCATGGCCTTTGCCGTCTGATATTTTTCCCAATATAAAGAGTCTCAAAAGACAGCAAGAAATTAGTTTCTTCTCCAATTTTTCCTGACAAATCTTCTGGTCCAGATCCTGGAATAACACCAATAATATAACTTATTCTGCTTTTTTTTAAAAGGAAAATATATACACACACCACATTGCATTTTCACACATTTGTTCCTTGCTGCAGTTGAACCCCCAGTCTCATGATTAGTGGCGCATATTGGTCAATAACGAGTTTTTATTAAATTCGTTTTCTTCCCATCTATACTTCTATACTACTTATTGAAAATTCTATATCCATGTTGAAAGTTACAAAATTTAGATATGCGAAATAACCAATATGTCCCTCTTACATATTTACATCATGTATCTCTTAACTCCTAAAATACATATACTACACCATTTACATCAATTATCTACACTACTAGCCACCGTCACCACCACCAGCAGTCGCCGCCACCACCACCAGTCGCCGCCACCACCACACCGCCGTTGCCGCATTGCGCGGCTACCCATCTAGTATACTATTACGATTCTGTTAATTGGATAACGAGTGTGTTTCCCTGCAATTTTCCATGAATTGCAATGAACAAACCACACCCATAAAATATCACACAGATTTCTATCAATTTAACAAAAATACAATTTTCATTATGTAAAGGATATAAAACATTATACTAGTCCTTGAGAGAAAGTGTTTTATACATCCGAGACCAACTTTTCGTTACATAAAAGTATGAAAAGTTCGGTAGCATACATTCAAAAAGGTCCATTTCTGGTGCAGTTACATATACCCTATGCAGGAAGACTTGTGGCCCTGGGATCCCCGCCTACCTATCTGAAAAACTTACATTTACGAACAAGATTCCTGATAAAGAAAGGTATACTATTCCTCTCGGTAATATGCATTGAGAGCACGTTTCATGTCTGTGTTATAAAATGGTAAAAGATCAAATAAGCAGTTCTTTATATGCATCCAGTCCTTGGCTTTCAGAATACTGCTTCAGTTTAAATAGTGCCCGACTTTCCACTTGCCGAATCCGTTCCTTAGACACCCCCAACATGATTCCGATATCAGCTAATGATTTCCGGACTTCACATCCAATTCCGTATCTCAATCGAATTACTTTCCTCTCTTTTGGATTTAGAACTCCAAGGAGGTTAGTGATATGGTTTCTCATAAGTTGCTTTGATGCACTAGCGTCCGGAGTATCAATTGTAGTGTCGGGAGTAATTTCCTGTCATTACAACAATACATCATATGGTAATTTTTGATCATTCAAAAAGATGCATAAGATCTGAGTGTAAAAAGCACGGTCTCAAATGAGCAAAAAAAGTTCGGTCCTAACCCTGAAATCTGGGACTAGATTGGGCCATCAAGCCTAACTGGTCCTATCGGGCCCGTTCCTAATTAAGGCCTCTTTGCTTTATTATATTTGTCAAGAATTCCAAATAAGTTTCATGGATGAAATTATAAAAGCAAAGGTTACACAAAGAATATACTAAGTACTTGTCTGAACTTTGAACCTCAAAGCGTTTTTTTAGCTTTTTCAAAAAAGAAACGAGATTAGGAAGCTATTAGGAGTTAGGACTGGGTTTCAGGCTTTCTCGGGCTTAATCAGGTCTAGGACGGTCTTGGGCATGACCAGACTTTTAAGAAATATGCAGGACCAATGCTAACTTCGGCCTTAAGTAGGCTTAGGCACATTTTTGCACCTCTATTTCAAAATAAGCTCAAAAGTAAAGCTGAAGGTAGGGGTAGAATTGGTAATCACCTCATATGTAGTACTATCGTTGGCCCAAACAGGCTTTTGCAATGAGAGAGTTATTTTCTGTATAGACTTCAACTTTTGAAGCTTCTCGACAGTCATTCCAGCTTGATCTGCAATTTGCCTTTGTGTCGGCTCATGATTACCTTCACGTATGCAGAGTCTCTTTGCTTCACTAACCTTGTACATCATAGTATATATACCTTCCTGCATATTAAATTAAATAATTTTAAAAAAAATGCTTAAGCACGTTCTCCATATGAAATGAAATAGGAAAAAAGGACATACCGGCAAACGAATCAGCTTAGAATTTTGAAATATAGCTCGTCTAATTGATTGTCTTATCCACCAATAAGCATAAGTAGCAAAACGACAGCCAGCTTGGGGCTTAAATTTTTGGACACTCCGCATGAGTCCCATACTCCCTTCCTGCAAATGCACAACCAACGTGTCAATGGATGAAAATATATTACTTAACATGAAAAGGACTAATTGCATAAAAATGTAAGCAATGGCCCACATTCTACTTTAGAGTTTAGACAAAAAAATTTGGAGCTGCAATAACCAACTTCTACTTCAGCAGGAAAAAACCAGCTTTCAGAAAAGTTTATTCACGGCAATCTAATTCAGTGAGTGGTTAAATGATGGCGTGGCAGCTAATGCGTAACTAACTTTTGACCAAGGTCACTTCTTTTCCGGACAAAGGACCAACATAGCACATTAAATTTAAATTTTGGTCACTTTGTGGGTTATTTCAGGTCTCAAAAGAGTTGGTCAGCCAAAGCAGAAAATGAAAACCAAAGTTAGCTATCTTTTTATGCAATTAGCCACATCAAAATCAAAATTTGACGTATTAAGTTGACCTGCAAAAGGTCCTGAAGGTCAAGGCCACGTCCCCTGTACTGTTTTGCTATATAAACAACCATACGTAGATTGGCACATATCAATTTCTCCCGGCTACTGCTACCTAGGTGAAGTTGAGACTTCAACTCATGGCTGCTAAGATTAGCAACTTCAGCCCACTCGACCAATGTCGGTTCACGACCAAACTGATCATGAAACCGGCTCCTGGCTTCTTCTAATTTCACCCCACCCTGAAATATAATGTGAAGCTTGCTAAGTTCTGTTTGTAATACGAAAACATAATTAAAATCAACAAACCAAACATGTTGATAATGATCTTATAACAAACCTTTATGTGGGCAATGAGTTCCAGTTCTTCTTTTGAAGTCAAAAGTTCTCTTGTTACCGGACGTGCTAAGAACATCCGAAGAGGATCATGTAAATTAGAATCTTTATATGATGTTTTTTTCTCTGGCTCAGATTTTGTAGAAGTGCTAGTCTCACGAACTATAACATTTGACTTTGACCCTTTTCTCCTCTTGGATTGCCTCTCTAGAAGGCGTGTTGACTTTACAAACTTGACCTTCTTGGTTTGAAGTTGACTTGAATTTGTAGATGCTAAGCTGAAAAACCACACATCAAACTCTAGAAAATGTGGCTACCCAACCAATGAAAATACATCTAGAAAAAAAGTCAAACCTTGAAATGTTGGAGTTATCAAGGTCATCTTCAAATGATTCACCATCATCGACTAGTAAAGCTGCTTCTTTTGAAGCTGACAGAGCTTTCTTTGCGAGCGCAATTACTTGTTTCACTTCAACATCCATAGGCTGCATAGTTGAAGAGGAAAGTGTTCTTTCTCTTGTATGTAAGGATGGTAACCTGTAAAGAGCACGGAACTTTTGAATTTAGCTTTAAAAGGTTATGATTAACAAATTAGATTTGGAATATAATATTTGGATTAGTCTTACAAATACCATAAACCAGGCCACTGTAGCAATTGGCATTGGAATTCTTTTAGGTATTCATCAGAACTAATATCATCCACATCATGTGTTGAAAGCTCAGCTCCTATCTGCCCATTATCTACCGTTACCTATTACCAACAAAAATGTATCGAAAAGTAGGCAAAGTTAGTCGAGTGTACAGAAACAATATGATACGTGTGAGTACCTGAAGGCCCATGACTAAACATATTTTCTTTATGGCCGAATTCCATGCAAATTTAAAGACTTTTTCTCCTTTATTATTTGTTTCTTGCATGTCCATGTAGTTCTTTTAAAAGCTTAGCAGTTAGCACGTAGTCCACGTAGAGCACTTACCCATGTTCCCATTTTAGGCTCTAAAGCTTTGTAGGTAGTTATCTTTAATTTTCTTTAAATAGTGTAATTTGAAACAACGGATGAAAAGAGAAAAGAAAAGTCATTTTAAGTTCTAAGTATTATTGTTTCTAGTCTTTATTTCTTGGGAGATTGACCATCTCGAATAGGTCTTCTATCACAATACAAGATATAACCATTTTAACTTTTAAAATATAGAGTCTCACCTGGGATGTTTTATCATCTTTTGTCGTCGGTAACAATGGCTTGCTTTCGCGACGTTGTTCTTGAAGTAACACGGAAGTAGGGAAATGTTGAGCTAAAGAAGTTGCTAGCAATGACGAATGTGCAGGAGCTGCAGGCTCATATAGCTTTAAAGCTGCATTAGAAGTGTTGTGACATTAGAGACGTGACCCTTGATATGGGTAATTACAAACCAATTTTCAAACCAACAAAAATAAGACACCTCAACCACATGAGTTATTTACAAGAACAACCCATATATCAATCCCCATAGGCAACGTTCCTCTGTCTCGATATCCTAGCATGTGTTCAATCAATGTTTAGTAATTAGTCATCCTAGTTCTATTATATTGTTTACAATCAACCAATGAAACATAATTGGTGTGAAAACTGAATGCAAAACCTGAAATCACTCTCCCTATATCCTGCAGCAAATTAAGTCGTGACTATAAGTTTTGTGTCAAAAACTGTAGCTTAAATGATTGTCTCACTTATAGACTTCCAGGTCGTGCTTTTTAATCATTCAATTTTTATTCATTATAGATATATTCATCAGTAATTATTTAGAATTGGGTTGTTAAACCAAATTTCAGGTACTTAGTTTTGAAATTGAACTTAAATATTTTCAGAGTGCTTAATGTCATAGAATTACAATGTACGTAAGTTGGATGCCCATTCTAGTAATTATAGTATTATACTCAAATGCCTTGACCTCGGAATTATTCGCACAAAGTGGATTAAGTGCAACAGCGACGTGCCCACACACCCCACCTCAAGTACAATATGTGAAAGGCAATGTCCAGACTGACTCGGCACCCCCCTAATGAGATTGAGAGTGTCTGCTGGACTTGGTAACTGTACTTTCTGAATTGAGCTAATTTAGTAATTTGATCACATGATGACCGGTTTCTTGCTAACATGGCTTTTTTTTTCTTCTAATGAGGTGGTTCATCACAAATAGTGACTTGGAGTAGTCAAATGATTTTCATAAGTATTTAGTTTAGGAACGTGAAATGATTCTTACCCTTTGTCAGGGGAAGCAACAAAGAAGCACAAACAAGGGTAGTTTACAATTAACTAATTACATCACTTCTGCAAATGGAGAAGCTTTTCCCTGTTCACTTGTTCAGTTACCAGGGGAGGGTGAGGCTTTGACTCAAATGTACACAGCCTAATCGGGGAATCCCCGTGACTCTTTCCAAACCCTTTCCATGGTCACCCCCAAAACGTTTACCTAAGGAGGTTCCAACCTAAGACCTCACAAGACATCAGAACGCCCGACCACTAGGTTCGCCTTGGTGGTGGATTGATTACATTACTTCCATATGCATGAACTTTATGCCTAAAAGTGGTAACTAAATTCCAATAAACTAAAGTCCGAACCATAGCCGGTTACTAAATCTATAAGCAGAATCTCTTATAAAGCTACAAGATACTTGCATTCTATTTCCTTTTTCTTACTTCCTAGCAAGCCAAATAAAACACTATGGGCAACTTATTTTTAATAAAACATTCAAACCAATTTCAATGCTCAAGCAGAAATTTCATCAAACACTTGGCGGGAAAAACTAAAATACTCCCAATTTCATATAATTAGTACAAAAAAGCATCAAGAATTCAAATTTAACAAACCAACAAAGACACCCACTTGCTTATAATCAACAATTTAAACGAAAAACTCACAAACATACAGAAAATCACAGATAAACAACAGAAACTAGTTAAAGTTTGAATCTTTATTCACCAGAAGGAGGTTGAGGAGATTGTTTGAGTTGGGTTCTTGGAGGCAAAGATAAAGATGATGAAAGCATTTTACTTGCAGCTTCCATTTGTATGCATCAAATGTATGTATAGAATCTGATGATAAACTTGAGATAATTAACACGAAGTTAAAGAAATCAAATAGAGGAATATTCAGGGTCTGGCTCTGAGGCCATGAGTGAGTGAAGAAGAAGGGAAGTAAGTTTATCTTTCTTGAAAGGATAATGTGTTTTTTTTCCTTTTATTTTTTATTATATAGGTTTGTAGATATGCCCTTGCTCTTTTTGCCCATGGCAAGTTTGGTACCCCGGAAAAGTTTTTTGCTTTTCACAAACGATCGTCGTTGACTAGGGTTGTTAAGGACTTCGGTTGAGCTTACGCTTGACATGACTTAAAATCTCGACAAAAAGTAGTTATTTTAAGCTCACTCGAAAACAATTTGAAATTATAATATATTATTATTATGGGGGAGGTGAATATAAGGATGTATGGTTAGGTATGGAATCCTCACATTTTTGTTTTTTAATCAATAAAATTCATGAGGCCCAGGTCATTTATTAATTATACAACAAATATTAAAAAATTGGTATATGAGGGGTTTCATACTTAAGATTAGGTATGGAACAGCCTTATATTCACTTTTGCCTTACTGGAATATGTGTTGTGTGACCTATGCATATTGGTACCAATGCGGTACTGAGGATCAAGGGGTTCCCTCCGATTTACCTTTTTTTTATATAAGTTATAAAAATTAAGTTGTAATTAAATTAGATAATATTAATTATATAAATGATGAAAGTCGACTAAATGTTTAAGAAATATATAGAAGAAAACAGTAAATCTAGCATCAACTTTCCATTAAGATAGTTGGTAAACACCCTTCCCTTTAAATCAAAAGTCATGGGTTTAAATCATATTTCCCCAAAAAATATTTAATAGTCTTTTATTTAACATCAAACTCATTAAGGGGTATAATAAGTATTTCAAGTTTTTAAAATTAGCAAAAATAATAAAATTTTTGCAACATCGTTTTATTATAAAAATTTTACCCAATATGTTCAAGCAATTTCGGATCAATTTTTTCGGCACTTTGGGAACCGTCTCATGAGACTAAGAGAACTCCATGAAGGCACCTGGAAGTATTTATGATAATCACCTTCCATTCTTTCTTACCTTGTATTTGTCTAAACGTTTATTTTCTGTTGATTTGTATGTCTGCTGCTACATATTAGAAAATGATATAAAAATTAACAGGCCATAGTTATATGGATAAAGTAAAGATTAATTGAATAAACGGTACACATGAAACTATTGACGTGATTTATACTTTTGACAAAAAAAAAGTAAAGAAAATAAATGTAAAGAGACACAAATGTGGATGCCATTTTTATAATGAAGTTGAAGCTAGCTATATTGTTATAGTGAGAATATAGTATAAATATTTGATAGTGTGCTCTAATGGGCTGCAACCGAGCCGAGCCGAGCTCGACAGTGCTCGAGCTCGGCTCGAAAAAATATGAGGAGGCTCGAGCGCGGCTCGATAGCTCGACGAGCTTTTACTATGCCGGCTCGAGCTCGGCTCGTTATGGTTACTCTGTC
>JAOXNX010000001.1:33226759-33242199 GCA_028566075.1 Solidago caesia
ATATGGCATTGGTATCTTCGAAGAAGAGTAGGATTGTAAGGAACGACAAACCGGTTGTCAAGTGGGATACCATCTTTGTCAACTATATTACCTGTATCCCGACGCATATATATAGGATATCCATCATCATCAACGGAAGTTTCATGTTGAAACTTCTTTGGAAAATGTTTTGAACATTTATTCTGCACCATACATGGAGATGTTGGATTATCAGCACCACAAGGCCCATGAATCATAAACTGCTTCACAAGCTCATATAACTCCGGGTCTTGTTCTTTGTCAGGGATTTCAGCACTAATTACATGATCAACATGTGATGCATTGGGAAACTTGTGTTGAGGACTCAAAAACAAACAAATGTGAGCGTGAGGCAGTCCTCGCTTTTGAAATTCTACAGTATAAATAACTGAAAATGAAATTTTTAAGAAAATAAATTAAGTAAATTTTTTTAAAAAAAGTATACAATTGGAAGATAAATTAAGTAAATTTAATTTATATTTACAAAATAAACTGAACCTGCTTGTATTGGACCAAATATCTGGTTTGTTTTGAAGTCATGTATTAACGCATCGAGCTTAATCTTAAAAAGCCTCGTCAGAATATCCGGCCGGTCTTCAGCTTTGATATTCTTATTGATCATACACCTATAAATCTCTGGCCAATTCGGGTTACAGGTAACTGTAATGAATAGATCCGGATATCCAACAGCTTTGCATATTGCCATAGCATCCAAATACTTCTGCATCATATACCGGGAACCGCCTGTAAATGATGATGGTAACAATATACGCTTACCCGAAGTAGATGCATCATTGCTACCATTCTCAACATTTTCGTTCAAGTTTTTGAAAGTAGAGGTTCTAAGCTTTTTCTGCTGTGATTTTATGAAAGACAACCTTTCGGATTCAACCATGGTGTATGCATCCACCAAGAACTGGTGAAACAGTTTTTTCGCTTCAAGTAACAATGAAAACTGTTTGAATCGGTCTTGTATCCTATAAGCGAAAAATTCCCTCATTGTTAGTTTTGTTCTAACTTCTTCACACTCATCCAGTACGCCCTTGTGTTTAATACCCACTCTGAATCCATCTTCTCCAAATGGGAAGATAAGTGGATATTGAAGAGCAAGATAAGAAGGGTGAAGTTCACTTATTCTCTGAAGAGAACCTGACTTAGTTCGAAGAATAATATCCCGACTATCAATTACTGAATCAATGTCACCAATTATTAATCCAGCTACTTCTGAAACAGTTGGTAAATTGTAAGTTCTTCCATCTTGTTTCCGTGTTCCAATTAGCTTGAGACTTACATTTTGCCAATCATTTTCTTGGAAACAATCTCTAACCATCCGGAATGATTTCACAAGGGGATTGTGAAAGTCCAACATTTTTTTAAGAAGAGTGATTGTCCCATGATCTAAATCATTCTTTTTGACATTACTCGATTCTGTTCCAGAACTGTTGCCATTAATAACAAATATTTCAATTTAGAGTATTGCAAGTAATATGATAACACACTAATGTTAAGTTTAGTTACATAGCAAAAAAATTCTGAAATTGAAACTGGGCAAAAAAAAACTAACCTTACTGCCTTTACTCGATTTGCTAGTTCGTTTTCAGAATCAAATATATACAGTTGAGAGAATTTGGGGTGTTCTCCTTCAGCTGGAAGTAGACTGCCCATACGATGATAATTTTGCCCTTGTAGTCTAAACACATATGGTCCTTTACGTCTCTGAAAACTTTTGTCAACCTTACCACCCATAGACGTGAAGGAAAACATCATATTATATGCCCGGATGTTGTTCATAAAATTGTTACTCTTGGAAGATTTACTTGTATAGAGGTTTTTTAACAAAGGAGGAGGTTCTTTTGGTGGCGGGAGCTCAATATTCCCATTTGAACAACACAAAGAGAATGCACGTTTCTTTCGGTCATGATTACCCCTTAGCATTTCAGCTTCCCACAACATTGCTCCACAGTTTCCACAGATATGTATTGGATCACCGTGGTCAATGTAATCTTGAAAATATATATAAACGTAAAAGTTAAATAATGTAAAGGATACATTGTACCAAAGTTTGAGGGTATGCAATAAAGAAAGATAATGATAAACATATACCTTTGGATATTCCACGAAGTTTTGAAACTGCTTGTGTACATGGATCATCATTCATTTCGATATCAATTATAGGTATGTCCTTTGTATTGAAAGTCTTGCATTTCGGGTTACGAATCGAATCATTGCCAGTACTTTGCAAGTATGGTAATGACTTGTTTTGGTTTGATGATGAAGGGATGTTGTTGGAAGCTGGTAAAAAATATGGTATAAGAAAATAGGTAATATCATGTAAACCATAAATATTATGTAAACTAATGCATATAGAAAGTAAGAGTTTAAAAATAACTTACAGTCAATAACAGATGATAAGGGCAGACTATTGAATGAACCAATGTTACTAACTTGAGTGGGTATGAGAGGAGTTGAAGCTTGAAAACCAGATTAGAAAGTATAAACATATTATTAAGACGGGTACTATTAAAAAAACAAACCAATTAAAGTAACTATAATATGAACATATTATTAACATTCCTAAAAAGATTATGAAGGGCTGTATTTACCAGTCAAAATATTAGGAGGAGTGTTGTATACATGGTTGAATGTTGTTGAAACTTTGAGGACAATTATGTAGAACATGAGTAAAAATGAAAACATATTATACAATAAAATAATGATATATAATTATACATAATATGAATGTGAATGAGAACAAAGAATCATTGAGCAATACCATTTGTAATATTTGATAATGGAGACCTTGAAACAGGGGTGGTAGGAGATGCAACATTTGCAGATTTGTTGGTTTTACGTATATGCAAAATCGACTTCCTTTTCTTACGTATATTTGCAGAATTTTCTGGTGAATTGGTAGCCAACCAATTCTCATCTTGAAAGGGAGATTTATTTTTTTTATCCATGAGACCTGCAATGAAAAAGATGGTACAGAGGCAAGTGGTGATAGAGTGATAGACTTTCCTTTCTTTTGGTGGGGTTCAAATATTTTCATCAAATTTGTTAGGTGAGGTTTGACTTTCAAAATTTTTGGTTTCCCGCAAAAAATTTAATACATTTTGGATGTTAAAGGTGATTTGAATTACTGAAGAACTTTTGTTGAAATTAAGTAAGCTATGAAGTTATTTACACTAAATTAAACAACCTTTTTTGGGTTTAATCTACAATAAGTGTGTAATTGGTTTATAATGATATCATTCTAAATCTAGTTTTACTTGCAACTAATGTACATACCTATTGATCTGAACATATTAGCTCTACTTTTATTGTTTAGAAACTATTATATAGAAAGTGTTAACATGGTATAATTTTTAACTTTTATTGTTTAGAAACTATTATATAGAAAGTGTTAACATGGTATAATTTTTAACCTTTTCTGAATGAGCTCAGATTTCTGAAGGACCTCAGATTTCTGAGGGAGCTCAGATTTCTGAAGGAGCTCAGATTTCTGCAGGACCTCAGATTTCTGAAGGAGCTCAGATTTCTGAAGGACCTCAGATTTCAGAAGGACCTCAGTTTTCTGAAGGACCTCAGATTTCTGAAGTTCTTCAGATTTCTGAAGGACCTTACGTTTCTTAAGGACCTCATATTTCTGAAAGACCTCAGTTTTCTGAAGGACCTCGTATTTCTGAAGGACCTCAGAATTTTTGAAGTTCTTCAGATTTCTGAAGGACCTCAGATTTCTGAAGTTCTTCAGATTTCTGAAGTTCTTCAGATTTCTGAAGGACCTCAGATTTCTGAAGTTCCTCAGATTTCTGAAGGACCCAGATTTCTGAAGTTCTTCAGATTTCTGAAGGACCTCAGATTTTAAAAAGGGCGCCCATTTAGTCTCTAATACATACACAGATATAAAATACATGTATACACTTTCACATAGTATAAACACCACAAAATACCTACCAATTTCATCATCACATGACACCAAAAACTGATGTGGATAGGCTGGTTGATTGAATAAAGGGGCTTCATGATGTCAGCCCAATCTCTTCTCTTCAAGAGAAGTAGATTAAGTTTCTATCATTAGATGATTTTCACTCTTTATGATCTAACCACTCATTAAATTTGAAGATGTCATTATTGACAAAAGAATAAGTCAAAACAACTTTAGCTCTTTCACAATTTTATTTTGTCAATTTATAATTTTTTTTAAACCGTATAATATTTTTAAAAATTAAATAACTTTCCATACAATGAATATTAAAATAATGCATATCGGATGGAAACCAACACGACTTTCAAATCCTATTGCCCAAAATAAATATTTAGTTTAACAAAATAATAAAGAAGAATGCTAGAGTTAAAAACATTTTACAAAATAATAAAAGCCTAGCTATGTATATTTTTTTCCTTATAGAGAAATCTAAAATAGTTCTTAGTTAAGTTTCTAACTTTGAATAATTTTCATTCTTGATGATCTAACTATTCATTAAATTTGATAATGTCATTACTGACAAAAGAATGTGTCAAAACAACTTTAGCCCTTTTACAATTTTATTTTGTCAATTTTTCTTTAATACAAAATTGTTATTTTCATAAATACTATAAACTAATACCAATTATGATTGATTTTTAGTTTAATTACACAAAATAAATTATCGACATACTAAAGTGTTTTTTTTTCCTTTTCTGTAACCTATATGTTAGAGCAAAATTAACGGATAGCGTACCAGTAAATGATTTAATACTTAAGTCTATTAGTTATTAATATATTGATTGTCATCTATACTACATTATAAAACATTTGAGGGTGTCTTAAAATTTTAATTTTTAAGTATTTTCCTAATTTTATTTTTTTATATATTTTTATTTTGTTACTTTTTAACTAATTTAATAGATACTATAATATATTTTGTCATATATTTTTTCTTTACTTATGTTAAAATTGATTTCTCATGCTATATTTCCAGTCATATAATATGTTTTATTTTATATTAATCTATATGTATTTTTGTATTCAATGCTTAATTAAACAAACTAAATTATATTTTCAATGATATACTTTCAATTGATATCTAATATAAAACATTTTATGTATTATTGCTAATAGACGATCTTTTAGAGTGAATAAATTTTAGATTATGCATTATTACTATGTATCTTGAAGTTATTTTAACTCAAAATATAATATAAAGTTTTAACCTATGCAATATTAAATGTTTTTTTGTTTTTTTTCTAGCCAAAGTATAATTTAGATAATAATTACTTTGTTCGGAACTGGTTATATTTTAAATAAACTATCCCACTTGAAGGATAATTATTTGATGACATTCATAATAGATTTTCATGTACTTAATGTTAAAAGCAAAGTATTTATCTTTATATATTAAAAGTGTTAACCAACCCATCAATAGATGAAGTGGTACCGTCATCAAGTGACCACATAGGCCCACAGATGAAGGTTGCAGGTCACAGGGTCGAAACTTGGTAAAGGCAAGTGAAGAAACTATATCTTGTGATCCATGTGTGAGGATGGTGACTTACCAGGCATAAGTTCTATGCGGTATGTTTTCTGGATACCAAGACAGTATATGGGACCAGAAGGTTCCCACTCATTTACCCTTTCTATATTAAAAGTGTTCTTTTAAAGGTTTTATGACTTTATCTTCTCAACTTGATCACATAATTCAATGTTTCATTTTTAGTACAAATAAACTATGTAATTTGATTCTATAAAATTTTGGTGCTTATGGAGTCTTCGATATTCAACACACAAAGAACCATCATAACAATAATATAAATTGTTTTTCAACATTATGTGTATTAAAATATAAATATATTTTATTACGAAAATTTCACATGTAAATAATATATAAGTTTATTCGCGTATTACGCAGTACAATAATCTAGTATACATTAAATAATCTAAAAGTAATTTAAACTCTTTGCCATCAATTAGTATGTGGAGAGGTCGCACTGAAAAACGAAAAATATTTCCACAACTAACCCCTCATATTTCAAAAGTATAATTTATAACCATTGGTAAATGTTTATTTACAAACGATAATTAAGATAAAAATCAAAAAACAAATTTCAACTACATATTTTCTCTTACTTCTTCTTTCCTTTTTAATTTTTTTTACCTTGTTTTTTTTATATTTTAATTTTTTTTATTATTTTAAATAAAAACCCACTCCAAAAAGAATATATATATATTTTTTCAAAGGGCGGAGCCCGTCAGTTTAAGAAGGAGCCATGGCGGCTAAGGAAAAAGCCCGTCATGTAGATTACTCCATCACCGATCACCTGCTATGACCTATCATCTATCACCCTACCAGCTATCCATTATTAATACCCTTGATGGCTACGCCTGTATAAATAGGCTATGCCCGTTCGGCTAAAAGATACGCCCGTAGCGTATCATCATTTCAAAAAAAATAAAAATAAATTGGGTATGGGTTTTTATTAAAAAAAAATTTAGAAAAAACTAAAAAAATTACAAAATGAAAAATAAAAATAAAAAACAAGGCAAAAAAAATAAAAGAGAAAAAAGAAGAAGAGGAAAATGTATGACTGAGATTTATCTCTTGCTTTTCAACAATTTTTTAGTTTCATTTGATTTCAACCCTATAACCATTATGTGTTATTTACTCCATTTTTACCATTTTTCAAATTAAATTATACTTCTTTGTCATGTATGATATTGGTTTGTCTAAATTATTGTGTTTTGTTTTATTACTTCACTATTTTAACATGTTTTTAGACAATTTATTTTTAACCATTATGTGATATTGGTTTGTCTAAATTATTGTATTTTGTAATACCACCATTTTTTGTTTGTGATATACAAAGTTTGTTTATTATGTCTAATTTCATTATATGTTTTTTTATTAGTTAACGATTAATTTATGAATTATTTTAAGACATTTTTTGCATAATTCAGAAGGAAAAAAAAAAAACGTTTTTATCACATTAAAATTTACATACTTGATTAATATGATAATAGTTTTTGTGTAATTTCTTGTATTTTGGGGAGAGAGTTGGGTTGAAAGGTAAATAACACCAATTCAATCGGTGCTAACTAAACAGTGACACTTTCGGGGTTTACAAAACTCAATCCTTTCAAACTTAACAAAGTGCATTTATCTATACTACCTTATAAAGCATTTACATAATGCCTTAAATTTTGAATTTTTTAAACATTACCATTTTTAACTTATTATTTAATGTTTATGTTATATTTTATATTTATATATATATATATATATATATATATAGATTTACATAACAATTTTTATTTATATATATATATTTATCAATAATAACCAATACAATTTTTTATATACATATGTTAGACAATTCAGAGTCGGCGGTCGGTGAAGCCAATTGCCGGACACCATCGCCTTTTAACTTCAACCATCAACTACCGCGCATTGCGCAGGTATTATTTCTAGTCATATTAAAATTCCTCCTATGTCCTACCAAACACATCCTAATTAGTCAAACTTTGTTAGTTTGTTTGGTGGAAATGAATTTGTTATTTTACATATTCACCAATTTCAAATTGACGGATGCATGTATTTCTTAGATGTTCTTAACTTCTTACTGAATGTAGGATGCGGCGGGCATGAGACATTGTTGGGTGTCGTCAACTTGCCAAAGATGTGAAATCAACTGTTACAATTTATAAAAATAAAAATAAAATAAAATAATCAACTGAATTAAAAAAACATAAATTATTTAACTATAGATTTGACCAAATATTAAGAAACAAATTAATTGGTTTAAGATCGCTGTGAACAACAACAAAAACAAATCTTTAGAAATATAAAAATAAAAGTTTAATTTACGAATAACATACATTTTCATTCCATCAAATCCGCACATTAATTAACTACTATCGAACTAAAGATCTACATAGTCAACGCAACATATAACTGACTTGTGATAATGAATAATCTATTTAATAATATATGGACAATAATTAATTCATAAAACACTTATAACTACCATATCATACAAATGAGTATAAATCAATTAAAAAAAACATCATACTTACTTCTTTTAATTATGTTTAAAAGATGAAAGAAAATCCTTTATGTTATGTGGGGAAAAAATAATCAAGAAAAGTGTGCATGATTGGTATTATTGATGAAGAAAATATCATCAATCTAATTTAAAAACTAAATTCCTATAATATATTTATTCTTTATAACTTTACAAAATTTATATATTATTCTCTGAAAAATCTAATGTTTTAGCTTCATGAAAAAATCCAATGTGAAAATATGAAGTTGTTATTTTATATAACATTTATTTATTTATTTATTTATTTATTGGTGTTATAAATATTTGTTATTTGGAAATGGGGGTTGGGGTGGGTAACAAGATAACCACATCCTTTCGTTAGATAGAACAAATCAGCCCGGCCATCGAGAGCTAAATCGCTCAAAAGTGCCACCTCTGCTTTGAAACTAATTATTCTAGTTTATCAACTATTCCTACCCCGTTACTTGTTATTTTTCTACATGAAGAGTATTTGTTTCGAATATAAAAGGACTCGACTAATTGTTGGCTTATTGCTTCGACAAAAAGAAAAAAACCGAAATTTTGACAACGACCAGAAGGGGCCCAAGGCAAAATGTACAATAAGCCACCATTAATTAACTCATCTAATTTGTGTCCACTAAGGCTTAATTTTGTCCTGACGCTGTCATTACCTCGTCTTAACTGTCATATCAATTTTCTCTCTTCAAGACACACCCAAGAACTATCCCCTCTCTATCATACCCTCATTTTTCACTTCATCCCCAATTAAAAAATTATAAACCCACCCACACATACATTCTTTTTCTTCATACTCAAATAAAACAAATAAAAATTATACACACAAAAACAACTTGAGCCTCACACCTTGGACCCACACAACTCGTCCAACCATTACAAAATTTCGACAAGCAAAGACACGACGAATAGTTTGACAGGATTGTGCCTATCATGACATAAAGGACGAGCAGTTTGATGAGCACGATGCCATGCTTAGGAACCGACCTAATAATGACACCCACACATAGTGCTTGGGTGAGAACTGAGAAGTAATAAATGTGTTTGTTTTTTTTTTGCAGTAAATTTAGGTTCAACGGTATTGCCTCTTCATATATCCAAAACTTCAATTCCAAGGAAAAGTCATTATGAAAAACCGGTGGCTCAGCTCTTAGTCTCGAGGATTTTTTCCTGATCATTATTAGGTTTTTTTCATCTTTTTTAGTGCTCTTGCAATAAAGATGCAGACCAAATTGGATGTTTTCACTTGTAATTTTTTCTTTCTTTACTTGTATGTATATATATGTATTTTTGGGCTTGTCTAGCAACTTGCTAACACAAGTATTAACATACATCTCCCACCTTTAAAAAAATTAAGGTCCCAAAATATACAATAAGCCTCATTAATTAACTCATCTAATATGTGCCCAGCGCCCACTAATAACGACACCCACACATAGCCATGTTCAAAAATCGGTTTTTTTTATACTTGGCCAGGAACCGGAACCGGTTTTTGGTCCCGTTGACCAAAACCGGGTTTGACCATACCCGAACCGGGTACAACCCGATTTTTGGTCAACGTGGACCGGTTTTTTTACCGGTTTTTTTTGTTTTTTTGACAAAAACCGAACCTGACCCGATTTGTACCCGATTTTGAACCCAAAACCCAAACCGGTTCCTACCCGCCGGTTCCTAGACCTTTAAGTCTCAAATTTTGAACCCGTACCCGGTTTTTTTGTTCACGGCTACCTACACATAGGGCTTGGGTGAGAACTGAGAAGTAATAAACGTGTTTTTTTTTAAGGCAAATTTATTCAGGGAAAACCTTCGTTTCTAGTCATGCGAGCATTTTATTCATATCAGAATTTGAATCCAAGATCTTTTAAGTCTCAAATTTCACCGAGTTGCAATCCATCTATTGATGGTAATAAATGTGTTTGCTCATGGCATAAATACAAGAAGTCTCTCAATAGTAGTATGAAGTAACTAAATAAGGTTGTAATCTGAATATGACAAGAAAGAAAGAAAAAAAAAATTATATGATTTACGACCACATACGCTACACATAGACAACTTTAAGTACGTCTTTCAACCGACATTAACAAAAGGGATACAAGTTTGAATATCAAATGCAACAAAACAATTAAATTATTAAAAGTACATATCAAACACTTTAACAATTTCACTCCTAACATATGGGAAGAGGTGCACCATTCCACCCTTCAACACACTCCAACAATGGATCGATAATTTGGCCTTTGCACATTGCTGTGAACACCCTGTCGAACTCCTCTCCCGGCGAAGTCACCTTCTCTCCAGTCAAATATGACCCACCAAGCTCCTCCCTCACGAATCGATACAATGGGTATGATCTACAAGCCTTGATCCTGTTTGGAATCGACAATGTATCGTTCTCGAATGCAACTCTAACGCTTTCGACTTCTTTAGGTAAAATGGCTTTCAACTCGTCTTCGAAAGTAGCAATCTTTTGGAAGATGGAGGTGTTGGTGTTCTTTTCGGTTTCGCCATTGTTTAAAGCATGGTCAACAAGGACTTGTCGAAGCTTTTGCATTAATGGGTATGTAGCGAGACATGGGTCGTCAATGTAGGCAAAGACGTACTCACGGTCAACCACACGAAGCAAGTCCTTTTCACAGAATCTTGATGGGTGAAGCTCCCCGTTTACCCCCATGGTTAGAACCTTTTTGGCTACTTGGCTCACGGTGTTCTTGACTGTTGATTTCATGTTCTCTTCCAAATGCCTCAAGTCGACCGATTGGCATAAAGCAACCAAGTATGTAGATGACATGAGCTTCAAAATATCGACGGCTTCAGCTGTTTTCCTTGCGGAAATCAATCCCAAAGAGTTAACATCTTGGTTATGTTGTTCCGCGCTTTGAACATGGTTTGTAACCGGGTTAGCAAGGAACTGGAGCTCAGAACAATAAGAAGCCATAGCGATTTCCCCACCTTTGAACCCGTAATCCAAACTTGGGTTACGTCCACCAGAAAGATTAGAGGGCAGCCCGTTGTTGTAGAAATCATTCACAAGCTCAGAGAATTGTGCAAACATAAGTTTCCCAATTGCCGCAATAGCCAAACGTGTGTTATCCATGGAAACACCAATTGGGGTTCCTTGGAAGTTACCACCGTGCAGAGCTTTGTTTCTCGAAACATCGATCAATGGGTTGTCATTAACCGAGTTGATCTCTCTTTCGATCATTTTGGTAGCTGATCGAATGACTTCAATTTGTGGACCGAGCCATTGTGGTGATGTACGTAAAGCATAACGATCTTGTTTAGGCTTTTGTAAAGGGTCCATTTCGTGGACCTTTTGTGCAGCCTTAACATAATCACTACCATCCAAGATATATTCCATAATGGCTGCAGCCTCTATTTGCCCTGGGTGATGCTTCAACTTGTGTGTCAAATGATCCGTAAACTCGGGTTTCCCTTGCATAACTTCCGCGAATATAGCAGATAAAACTTCAGACAACAATGCAAGTACATTAGCTTCAAAGAGAACCATAGACGCCATTCCTGATCCAACTGCAGTTCCATTAACCAAAGCTAGACCTTCTTTAGGCTGTAACTCAAAGAACCCGCCTTGGACACCGGCTGCAGCAAAGGCCTTTTCAGCATTGAGGATTTCTCCGTTGGGACCAACGGCTTTCGAGTTGGGACGGCCTGTTAGAAGGCCAGCAATGTAGGACAAGGGGACGAGATCACCGGATGCAGTGATGGTTCCACGGAGAGGCAAACAAGGGGTGATATTGTTGTTTAGGAACTTGGTAATGGCTTCCAAGATTTCGAAACGAATGCCGGAGTAACCCTGAAGAAGGGTGTTGATCCTGACTAGCATGGCAGCCCTTGTGGCGGAATGTGGTAGTGTGTGGCTTGATTCTGTGCCATTGCCGAATATTCCGGCGTTCAAGAATCTGTAAACAAAATATAGCTTTTCTTGTTAGATATTTTTACCCAATATAAATACAACCTTTTATACAAACAATTATAATTATAAGAGCGAAATCCTTTTATCTTGTAGCAAAATAAAAGTTGTATTTTAATGTAAGTCATTTTCATTGATTGATACAAATATTATACATTAGACGTGTAGAGTAAGTCTGTCTACATTACACCTCGCTCATATTCCAGGTAATACTCTGCTACTTTTTGGCCAGAAGTTTTTCTGGAAGTAGTCTCTTTACCCATGAGTAGATTACCATTGGGTAGATGTAAGACTACATACATCACACCCTTTATATTCCGCTTATGTCGGGATCGAAATAAAATTGTTGTTTTTGTATTAAACGGAAGATGTGTTTCAATGACAACCCCCAATAAAACTGGTATAGTTGTTATCTGAAAATTATATTTACTTTACATCTATACCAACCCCAATATTTTTATATTCCTATATTTGGAAATTATGATTATGATTTTGTATGATTTATTTAGACTATATATAACCAAACATATGGACATAATATATTTTTTTTCCCATTGGTTTAGTATCTACCACCAGCCGGCCAGTTCATTTACACTGACCTTTTGGGACGTGAGATATATTTATTTATTTAATCTATTGATTTGTTAAAACATCATATTGGAGGACTCCTTCATCAAAGTGAAATATTAGTTTTTCCATGCATATTTTAATAATATGTATTTAATACTAAAACTCATACATTGAATATATGTTTATTGGGTTTGTTGGTGTTTATGGAAGGCAAGGAACGGAAAAAGGTTTGACGACTCAAGGATTTGCATTGAAAAAGTGTTTCAGGATATTAGATCAGCAGCTTACTTGTGGTATAAATGTAGAAGTCGTGATGGCTCCATTAGTTGGGAGGATTGGATAAATTTTAATTTCGTGTAATTATGTATTGTATTCTTTTGGCCACTCCATAGTTGTGTGAGTTTGGAGTTGTTTATGAATAAAAGTCACTTTTCAAAACAAAAAAATATATATATGTGTTTATTGAGATAAAAAGTAATTTTACTTTTTCGTAATAATCTATTAAAATGTTAATTATTAGATATATCATAGAAATAGTTTTTAGCACTTTATCAAAGTTTATAAATACAAAATAAAATATTGCATTAATCATTTTCATTCAAATTAATTACATATATTACCGCCCGCTTACAAAATAAGTATAATTTTTCTATTAAATCTATTGATTTGTTAAAACATCATATTGGACTCCTTCATCAAAGTGAAATATTAGTTTTTCCATGCATATTTTCATAATAAGTATTTAATACAATTAAAATGTTATTGTTAGATATATCATAGAAATAGTTTTTAGCACTTTTTCTAAGTATATAAATACAAAATAAAATATTGCATTAAGCATTTTCATTCAAACTACATATATTAGAGCTTAGAAAATAAGTATAACTCTTCTAACATATGCTGATATCTATAGAGTTCGAAACTCACAGCATCAGTAAAATAAATTATATATTCACTCTTTTTATCTTTAAAATAAATGATTAAGTTCACATGATCACATGTAAAAGAAAGTACTATAGTGTTAAATACTTAAACCATACTGACGGTTCATTTATAGATCGATCTACTTGCTCAAGCTGATTCCGTGATTCTTAAGTTATTTATGGTTTTCAAATTAACCCACTCTTTTTTTTTTTATATATATATATTTAATTAACAGACTTTATTAATTGTTCAAACGGATAATATTTAACTGATTTGAAATCTCGTTACTAGCAACATACAACTTTTAATAACTTTAATTATTATTATTAAATTAAAATATAAAATATATAACAAAACTCGACAGATCTCTAAATTGTCGAAAGTATTATACAAAAAGCGACCTACCCTTTTGTTGATTTCATTTCTATTATTCTAACAATCTTTTCAAAAATTAGTCAACTACTCAATTATATATTAAGCAGTTAAAATCTAATAACGTACAATAATTCAAATAATACCATATAACTTAGATCTTATACCATTTCCTCCCACGTAGTCTAACACTATAAATATATATAGTATGGATCTATTAGCTTTCAATATATTATAAATAAATATTTCTTCCGTCCCGATCGAAATAAATATATACTATATTACTACTATTTTAGTTTCCTTCGATACAAAAGTACCGCCTGATTTGAATTTTAACCCATCAAACTTTTGTAAAAAGAAAAAGGTGACACCCTTATTGCTTAAAAAACACATTTCAAACTATGTGAATCTTAAGATGGTACGGTAAAAAATATATAAAAAAAAAAGTACTAGCTAGCAAATGTATTGGAGTAATAAAATTACCTAATGAGCTCCTTTTGTAAAGCACCACCTTGCTTAGTTCTCCTGTGAGAAGTAGCACCAAAGCCAGTAGTAACACCATAACTATCAGTCCCTTTGTTCATGCTCTCCATGACCCAGTCACTACTAGCTTTCACACCGGCCCTAGCCGATTCCGCTAGCTCAACTTTCACGGTATTACTATCAGCAGAAGCCGCGATCCCAGCAACTTGAGACACGGTTAATGTCTCACCACCAATCTTGACCACCGGGTTCCTAAACTCACCCACCATTTTCTTCACTTCATCAAGATGACTTCCTGTCAATGCCTCAGCTGCTACTCCCCAGTTCAAAGGATCCTTGATACATAACTCGTTAACGAACCCGTTAACTTGGTGACCATTGCCGTTACCATTCTCCATTATTATTATTATTGTACGTAAACGTTTAATAAAATGTTTACAACAAACAAAGAACGTACGAGTTGTCGGTTATTAAGAAATAAACACAAAGAACAATCTTGTTATTGTTTTGTTTTATTCACACACCAAGACTCTCACTCTATATGTGTGTGAATAAATGTTATGAAGATTGTTGAGTTAATTTGTGAACGAATATGGTCTATATATAGAGATAGAGATAGAGATGTAATATATTTACAAGTTTATTGGTGTGGGAATGACGAAGGGTGTGGTTGGTAGGTGGAAATGAAATGGAAAGTGGTAGGTTGGTTTCATAATTTAATCATGGCCGTTTGATTGTGTTATATATTTTTTATATATATATTGTTTCAATGGTGGAGATTATGATGATGATGATGATGTGGGTGTATGAGGGACCGGACTAACGAGTGGGTGTTTATATTCAATGCACTCAACTCAATCGTAACACACTAGCTAGTGGGTAGTAGGTATGAGATTATAGATTGTATTCTAGTTTTTTTATATTTTTTATAAAACATAAAACATTTACATAGTGTCTTAAATTTTGAATTTTTTAAATATTATCATTTTTAACTTATTATTTAATGTTTATGTTATATATATATATATTGATTTACATAACAATTTTTATTTATATATATTTTTATCAATAACAACAAATACAATTTTTA
>JAOXNX010000001.1:33255692-33268473 GCA_028566075.1 Solidago caesia
AAAGCCCCTAAAAGCCCCAAAAGGTCTTTAAAATTAAAGCTTGTGTAAGGAGAGTTGAAAAAAAAGCCCCAGCCCCAGCCCCTAGCCCCAGCCCCAAGCTCCAGCCTCAGCCCCTAACCACAGCCCCAGCTCCAAGCTTTTGTGCCAAACATACCCTTAATCACAATTGTTACTTGTGTTCCAATGTGATGACAATTCTTCCAAGTTTTTACTGAAATTTTAGACCGATTAGTTAATAATATTAACACTATCTCGATTAGTTTTCATGTATGCTTGGAAGAGGATGTCTGGCAATGCATCCAAAGAGATCGGTACTCGGTAGTATTAACAACACCTCGGTTTATAATTTCTTTACACTTTGATTGTAGAAGAACCATTTATGTTATTTGTATACACTTGAATGTGTTTACTTTGATTACCTAAACCCGGCTCATACCCGGCTCGTTGCCATCCTTATCCTTAGGAATTAAGGGGTGGTTGAAGCAACACCCGATACAAAATCAAAGTTCAAAGACATTGGATGATAAAAAGGAAAAAAGCGGGGGTGTTAAAACTCAAATGTCACAAACCACATGAACGATTTGTGGTAATGATTAAAAATATATAAGTTAATAATAATGCCACACATCCAGAGGTGTGCAAAAACCGGGTTTGAACCGAACCCGAACCGGTTGTTTGGTCAACGGAACCAAAACCGGGTTTGATCATACCCGAACCGGTTTCTAACCGGTTTTGGGTCAACCGTGGACCGGTTTTTTACCGGGTTTTTTTGTCCAAAACCGAACCCGACCTGGTCTCGACCCGGTATGCCTTCCAGATAATTTAGCATGCCTAGGTAGTCGTGAGTTATCTATCTCTAAGCGAATGGGTCTGTTGTCGTGCTTGAAGTCTATAAAAATGAAACTTTTTATGGTGTATGGATGATGGGGCAAGGTGTTACTAAATCGTTTACAAAATTATTCAATATTATGACACGGTATTCAACTTTTTGTACAGTACCAGGATTTATGAAAAATGGCGAACCTCTAATTGACGATGGATCTGATGCACTGTTTGTTTATGAAGGAGTTAATGAAAATGGTCATTATCGAGTTCTTTGGTAGATGTAAATGTGATGTTTAAGGTGATATTCGTTGATGCATTTAGAATATGGCTACATGACAACCCACTTTCTACACACATATTGCGATTCCTAAGAAGATAAATGTGTGTTACGTCCCATTGTTGGAGTTGCCAGTCTCTACTTTTAGCAGAGAGGGATGATTTCCCAGATAGTTTTATCAAGAGTGATGATGATGAGAATGGTTTTGAAAATAAAGAGAATGGTTTCACACATAATTTTCTGAATGTTTTTATTTGAGAGCGTTTTAGAACCAAGAAGAAGACCAGAAGAAATGATTTTGGCCCATTAACCGTCTTTTGGGTAGTTAATTTTGTGGGTTTTTCAAGTTGGCAAAATAAGTCCTTCAGGTTCCGAAAATTAAATTTCTGAGAGATTTTTACCATAACACTTCAATGGAGATTTTTACTAGCCCGGGGCTCTGCCTCTTGGACCCCGCTCCTGTGGGCGCTGCCCTCGGACCCCGTCCCTTAGGGCCCCTAAGGTCATAATAAATTCAAATAGGCGTGCACTCTGCACCACCATACCTAAATAATTTTTTATTATGACAATAATTGTCAAACAGTTAATCCAATTACACTAAAAATATCCAACATATGAAATGTATCGTCGTCTTGTAAATTTTCAAGCTTTTATGTACAACGCATTTTACTTATTGCCCTGCCTCTTCGTCCATTTTTTGTGTGTGTGTTTATGTTTCCCCTATCGTTCTTAGTTTATCATGTTATTTTGGTTGTTCTTTCTTAATCTTTTCCAGAATTATGGTACACTTGTTTACATTCAAGTTTCATTTTTAGCAATTGAGAGATGCTCTTAAGCATGTTTACACATGCCAAAACCTTTACAGATCTGCAACTTATGGAGGGTAAAAGGGTGAATTCAAGTAACGAAAATATGCAAAGAATAAAGAATACAGAACCAATGTAAATCATATTCATTTTTGTGATATGAAATGTGTATATTACATAGTACCTAGTGTTAAATCTATATATGAGCCAACATACCCATGAGTTACTTGAACTCAACTTGTTAAAAGTTTGGCCCAAGCCGAGCCGAGCTTAGCTTTATATGGTAAACATGGTAAACTCGATTCGACTTGGAAACTCAAAACATGTCTCTTGTTCATATACAAATAGATATAATACTTATGTTTGGCAAAAATAGCTAGAGTTCAAAACTCATTTTCATGATCCAAATTGATGATTAAACTATTTGAGTTCATAATTGTCACCTAAATGCATTAATCATTGCCTCATGATGCTTTTTGAACACAAATCTTGTTGTCTCTAAAACTATTCTAATGGTGAACCAAAATCTTTTATATATGTTTGTACACCCCTAAACCCGCACTATAGGTCAACAAGTCGTCTGACCGACTACTATAACTTCAAGAGTCAACGAAAACACCCTTCAACTATGCTCATTACAATGTCAACTTCAGTGCAGGAGAGATATCGACACGTAACAACCCTCCATTTTCTTCATATCCCAAAGAACGTCGACCATATTGCATTTTATACTCCTGCTGCTTTGACCCGAGTGCATCTAGCATTGTAGGTTGTACATAACCTGAGTGGGCCGTTATAAACGGATTCATCAACATCTGTTGTTTAGGGAACACAGGCCTTGACCATTGCGAAGGGTCATAAAATGGGTTGCCAAAATACGGCTGTGCCCCACAAGCACGTCGCTGGTATTGAAATACCGTTTTGCTAGCTGTGATCGCTTCATTTAAGTTTATTCCAACATGACTGTTCATCAAATTTTCTGAAGTTGGGTCGGTTTTCGTTTCTAGGTGTGAGATTACCGTTTTACCCTCCACGAATTGCAGTTCCTTGATGATTCTGCATATATATACATGTGACATGCATCTCTTTCTTGACTTGTTTCCGCCATTAACATCCTTAGAATCCTGCAAAAGTAAATTGTAAAAAAGCATAAGAATAGTGCACTATTAAAATTAGAACACCAAGAAGTTTGTACCTTTTTTACATCAACTGCGCTTGTTGACTTATTTGGATTGTCAATCTGCACACACTTTTGAACTAAATCTTCGGATTTTAAAGGTTCTTCTGAAATCTTAATGTTTAAATTAATTTCAGGTGTGTTATTACTTCGAGCATATACTCTGGGCAAGGAAAGCAAGCCTGCAATAGCTTCTTCTTCAGCTATCGTTATTTGCTCTATTATCGACTTACACATTGTTGAGTGTTGCTCTTCTTCCTGCAATGTATGTAAAAGGATTTTAGAAAACATCGTATTTTGTGTAAATTTAACTACTAACCTTCTAAAGAAGTTAACAACAGTCAATTTACTAAATGCTTTAACCTTGAGCTTTTTATTAAAATCTTCTGATGGCATTTCAAATCCAGAAATCCTGTTTGATAGACTTGGCAAAGGAGAAACATATCCGGGTTGTCGCTTCTGCAATGCTGCATATAGAATTACACGAATACACGTCAACTCCTGAAGAAGTGCTGAATTGACCAAATTTTCAACAATGATTTCATTTATGATTTTATACTAAAACTTTTTAACAACTGTATTGATTAAAAATACTATAAATTCATACTACACATGCTAACCCTTTTTTTGACCATTGTACTGAACGTAACTAGAAGAAAACTTTCAAATCTCGACAGTTTCTCTAACTTCCAGTTTGTGGGTCTCATCTTGGTTAAATGAATGGACTCACAGTTACATCCGCAAGTCATATAAACCAGACCCACATTATGAAAGTATCAAATGGTTAGCTCAAACGACAATTTCGTTAAATCGAACATGAATTTTGATTGCTCTAAAAGAAATACCATAAATCTTTGATTATTAGAAAGAAACCAGGGTTAAAATCTCTTCTTAAGAGAAAATTAACTCAATAACTTCATAAAAATTGAAACTTTATGCGGTATAGAAAGAATGCATCAGCAACATAACTTACAAAGTACTAAAAGTCAGATAAACACACCTGAGCGTAATCTTTTTGGAACGGATACATGAGAAACAGGATGACAATCATCTAAAGTCTGAAAATTCTGAAAGGGTAGCACAATAAAACTTCTGATTAATAAATGAACCGAAATCAAATTATGAAAACTCGACTTCATATAAGTGAATGTTAAGCATTTACACTAAGTATTGGGATTTGAAGCTCAAATCAGCAACTTATGGGTAATCTTTTAAATTGGATAAACAGTCTTAAGTACTAAAACTTATCATCCACACAGCTAGAAAAAAATTACCATCCTGCCCCTGTTTAAAACAACTTATTTTCTGATTCTTCATTTCCCAATAATCACTGCTGAGTGTTTGGCAACTCTTTATGATTCTAATTTTCTGAAATTTTTTCTTTGTCAAATTTAAATAAGCACTTAAAGAGCTGCCAAACTAAAACACATAATAAACATAAAATGTAAATTTACAATAATCTCATGAAATTGCACATCCAAACACCCCTGAGTATTATATGCATGTCTATATCTATATCTATATATATCTATCTATATCTATATCTATATACACAATATATAAATATGAGTATGAAAATGAATTACCTTTTTGGAAAGCTTGAGTCTTTTCCTATAGATAGAGTTATTATCCATATCACCCACACAACTCAAACTTTTCAGCTTCTTTGCTGCTTTATTCCAAATTCCATCACTACCCCTATCTTTTATCCACCAAAAGAAAAACCGACAAAATAAATCTACCAAAATATATATATATAACAAAAATAAGAGGATAACTTCAAATACACAATCAGGGTATGGATAAAAAGATAGAAAAAAGACAATTTCTTTAAATTATTCAATTTTTCATCATGATTTTTATTGGCTTTTTGTAAATCATATTAAAACAAAAGGGTAGTAATGTAAATTTATTAAAAGATTTGATTTTTTTTTATATATATTTATATTTTGTTTACCTGTTTGTCGCATCACATTTGAGACTCGAGTGGAACCTTTCCTCATTCTTGCCAAAAAAAAATAAAATTAAATTAATAAGAATAATAATAAAATATTAACAATCTCACATTAATTAATTAATTTATAATAAAATACAAATTTTCGTATTCTGAAAACACACTAAAAACACATACACACAAAGTCTTAAAAATTTGGTAAAGAAGAAAGACAAGTGGCAGTTGAGAATTGGATTCTTTCACTTTTCCTTTAACACACAGAGATAGATACAGATAGAGATATTATAGATACAGAGTGATAGATACAGATATTGATAGAATGAACAGGATCCAACAATCTAGAAATGAATAAAGGAATCCAATGAAGACCCATTTCAAGAAATCAAAAAATACACATACCCAATTCAGATTAAACTTCAATTCATAATCATTAAAAATAAATTTGAAATCTTTGAAATTGTATGAATATATGATCAAGATAATAAACAGATAATGAGGGACTTACTGATATGTTTTTAGTGTTGGAATGGAATGAGAGCATTAATAATGGGGGATGGATTTTCACGCACACACACGCAAAACACACAGTAGAGATATAGAGATAATATAGAGAGAGAGAATGTGTGTAACAGACACAGGGGAATAAATTGAGAGAGAAAAAAAGAAAGAAAGGGAAGGTGCAAAAAAGTATGGAGAAATCACCACAACCTCTTTTTTACTCTCTCTCACATACATATATACATAGATTGATAGATACAAAAATATACTGTTACGCATTTTGTAAAAGTGCACCGGAAAGTACTACTATACATATTACACTTGTAATGACTACTTGTACTTAGAAAATTCATTATCGATATTTAAATTCTAGGGTAAATTAACCTATGAGGGTACTGGGAGTCATCATTTTGAGATTCTCAGCCCTCCCAAATTCTACCAATAAAATTATGTCAACTCATTTCAATCTTTCAGCTCTCCCAACCAGCCCTCCTAATCAGTTTCAGTGACGCCCATGATTTTTCAGCCCTCCCAAATTTTTTATTTTTCCCCCCTAAACTATTAAACTACACAATTTATAACTAAAACACATAATTTATAACTTTCCACGCGTATATATGCTTTCTTGTCTCAACGTTTCGATAACTAAACACATAATTTATAACTTATAAATTTTACACCTTTTCTTTTAATTATAGAGTGTTAGATAATAATAATAATAATAATAATAATAATAATAATAATAATAATAATAATAATAATTGTAATAATAATAACAATAATGATAATAAGGAAATATATTATTTTAGGGTATGTTTTAAATAAATATGAAACTATAGGGTTGAAAATAAAAATTATAAATATATAACACATATATATTATTTTAATAAGGAAATATATCATCTTCTTCAACACACCCACACACACACATTTTGTCCCTGTATCTGTAACTTTCAGATTTTTTTATTTTTTATTTACATATTTCGTCCCTGTAACAGTCCCTGTAACGGCTACATGTATTAAAGGCTCAACATTTTTTACACAAATAGTCCCTGTAACGGTCATTCCCCACAAGGCTCACCACCGGGCAAATAACCCGTCGAGCAACCCTCTAATCTCAACCCGTCGGGGCCGGGGCGGTGTTACCGGCAGTTTGAAGGGAACCCTGCGGCTACCCGGCGGGCACTCCGCCTCCCCTAAATTATGAACTTTAAAAACTCTATCTATATAACTAATTGAGGATAACCTAGATCCTATGTGACTATCTCCTTTGACACCTCATGTTTTATCTTATGTGTTTTATCTTATGTGTTATTTTGTGATAAAATGTTTCTAATATCTTGACAAGTAAGTTTGCCAAATAATAACTTGAATATTTAAATGGAGTCTATTAATTAGGTTTGACTAAATTCAAATACAATTATTTAATTTAATTGTAATAGTGAATGCTAAATAACAGGAATTAATTTAGTGGTATTAATGTTAGGAAAATTCTCCTAAATTTTTTTTAATGTTAGTGGTATTAATGTTATTTAATCTTTTTTTTGTGTGTGTGTTAATTTCTGTATTCTAAAATTTGGTAGTATTAAATTTGGTAATATGAAATTCAAATATATTTTAGCCTACAATTTATTTTTGTGTCTTCATCATCTCATTTGTCGCTTCTCAAAGTCTTTTTGCTTTGAAGTTTCAGTTTGTTGATTTCAAAAGACACCATGTTTGAGATTCCTAATTTCACAAAGTATAAGTAAAAGCTACTTGATTTATTCATCACGGGGCCCATTGTTTTTTTCTTTGTTCACTTTTTAATTCATATTCAGTTACGTCTTGGCTTTACTTTCTTTCGTTTCCTATGTTTGATTCTTCAACTTCGATCTTTTTATTTTAGTTGTTTTTATTCCTCTTCAACTACTTGAATCTTATATTATGTGTGTAGTGAAATGTATATTATTGGTTCATAGTTAATTGACGTTTTAAGTCGTAATCATTTGTTTGATTATAGGTGTTCATTGAAATGCACAATATATGCTCCCAAAAATACTTGGGAAGTTTTTGAATTTTCATTTAAATTTTAAACAACCATATGTGTGACATCAACACTAATAATAGGAGACATCAAGAAATACTATAAATTTGTTATTATGCAAAATAAAAAATAATCTAGAGTTAATTGCATAAATCGTCCCTGTGGTTTACACAAATTCGTGGATTACATCCCTTGCAAGAATTTTTAGTGGTTTTAGTCCCTGTTTCAAGTTTTTTTGGTGGTTTAGGTCCTTCTCACTAACACCATCAGTTTTCCAGCCGTTAAGTGAAGGTTATTTTCGTCTTTTTGCATACTTTCATCTTCTTTGATATATATGAAACATGATATAGTGTATATATATATATACTCAAATCCCTGTGATTAAAAACCCTTTAATTACATAAACCCTTTAATTGCATACTTCAACAAATCTATATAAGATGTTGGATGAGGATTTGTTTGTTGTGTTAATAGATAGTTATGGGCAATCGGGTATTGTTCAAGAAAGTGTTAAGATTTTTAGGAGTATGGAGGAATTAGGTGTGCCAAGAACGATAAAGTCGTATGATGTTTTGTTTAAGGTGATTATGAGAAGAGGGAGGTATATGATGGCGAAACGTTATTTTAATAAGATGTTGAGTGAAGGGATTGTTCCTACTAGGCATACTTATAATCTTATGATTTGGGGTTTCTTTCTTTCGTCGAGGGTTGAGACCGCGAATCGGTTTTTTGAAGATATGAAAAGTAGAGATATTTCACCGGATGTTGTTACTTATAATACCATGATTAATGGGTTTAATCGGGTTAAGAAGGTAAAGGAGGCCGAGAAGTTTTTTGTTGAGATGAAAGGGAAAAATATTGAGCCAACAGTTATAACTTACACCACTATGATTAAAACATATGTTAATGATGGTAAAGTGGATGACGGGTTGAAGTTGTATGAAGAGATGAAAAGTTTTGGCATCAAACCGAATGCTTTTACATATTCGACCATCTTGCCTGGGCTTTGCGAGACTGGTAAAATGTCTGATGCACATACCATTGTGAAGGAAATGGTACACCGTCATATTCCTCCTCAGGACAATTCCATTTTCTAAAGCAGAAACACTATTTCGCCAGCTGATGAAATTAGGTGTTTTGGATCCGGTTGCTTTTAATGCTTTGATTCGTGGTCACTCGAAGGAAGGCTCTCCCAATTTAGGTTTCGAACTTCTAAAGATTATGATGAGGAGAAAAGTTGCATCAGAAGGAAGTGCTTACAAGTTGCTTATTGAGAGCTACTTAAAGAAAAGCGAGCCATCTGATGCTAAAACCGCTCTTGATAGCATGATCGAAAATGGGCATCAACCCGATTCGTCTCTTTACCGTTCGGTTATTGAGAGTTTATTTGAAGACGGAAGGGTACAAACAGCAAGTCGGGTAATGAAAGTTATGATTGAAAAGGGTGTTAAGGAGCACATGGATCTGGTTTCCAAAATCTTGGAAGCACTTTTGCTAAGGGGCCATGTTGAGGAAGCTTTAGGAAGAATTGAGTTGTTGATGAATGTCGGATTTGCCCCTGATTTTGATAATTTGTTATCAGCTGTGTGTGAAAAAGGAAAGACGATAGCTGCTGTTAAGCTGTTGGATTATGTTTTGGAGAGAGATTATTCTGTTGAGTTCTCGACATATGATAAGGTGTTGGATGCTCTTTTAGCTGCTGGAAAAACGCTCAATGCTTATTCGATTTTATGTAAAATTAAAGAGAAAGGAGGTGTTACAGATAAAAGTAGTGGTGAAGAGTTAATCAAGATTCTTAATGAACAGGGGAACACAAAACAGGCCGATATTTTATCAAGGATGATCAAGGGTAACGAAAAAGTCAAGAAAGTGAAGAAACAAGCATCAGTTGCGTAGTTTCTGAGGTGAGTCATCCTATCGTTAATTATAGTTTTTACTTTTGCTTAATAAACTTTGCTAATGTTATTGTAACATTCATTTCACTGTTTTAGTTCAAGATTAGAAAGGTTCCATAGAACATTTTATTATCATTTGATCTCGGTTAAGAGGCAGAATTTTGTGTTTTACTAATGCATCTGAGAACCAGTTTTTACATAGCTTTTGTGTTTCTTATCTCATAATTTCAGCTTTTAAATACGGAGTATTGAATTTGTTGTGTGTATCTTTATCTTAGTGTAGCAATTTGGCCAGTTGAGCAACATACATATACATGCCTTGACAAGCCCTCCTTTTTTGGTTATCTGATGTACATGCATATGCAAGTTGAATCAAGTTGATATAAGGTGTAACCATCACTAGAGTCAGTTGCTTGGGTCAGCCATCAGCGTCTTAAGGTATTTTGTTCTTTTGGTATTGAAATGGGCAAATTTCAATTCAATACGGTCTCTAATCTTCTACAGTGTAATTACATGAAAAAATGTATTCTGGGGGTGTTGGGTTGATTAGAAACCGTAAATGAGAAATACTACTATACACTATATCAAAAAAAAGACTGTCTAAACCATGAACGGAAACAATTATAGATGATAAAACCATGTTAATTCACTTTTGTAAATATTAGTATCAGATTCTTCAAATCATGCCAAACTGAATCAACAACTATTTTTTCAATAGCCTGGGAACTGAGAAATCAAAACAAAAACCGTCTTTTTAACAACACTTTAAAACATAGAACCGACCCAAATGTAGCTCGATTGTGTCTTGGGTCATACCAAGATTTGCATACCCTGACCTGATTGTATATATGGATAACAGGGGCAATAAGGGAAGAGGCAATAAAGAGTTTGAGAAATCTACATCTCTATCAGCCCTCTTGGCCATTCAATTATTTCTTTTTGACAGTTGGTAGGCTTAGCTATTACCCTTTTTTTGTCTCTTTATTAGAGTGGTTTTTATCATGGGATGTGGCCTTTGCACAACCCAACATTTGCTCCAAGATTTTTATGAGGAAAATCTTTTATAATCTAGTTTATTTTGTTAAGGAATAACTGAGGTTGGATACAGAACCAAATATTGCGATGCTTACATCTGAAAATATCCTTATTATGATTTGACATTTGTATTTGGATATATTAAGTATTTTAATTTTAATTTAATTTGAATTCAAGACAAAGTAAGGCTAACAGCCTTCAACTTCACATGTCACAGTGAAAAATGGTCTTCCCTAGAAATGTAGCAAGTGAATAGGGGACTTTTTTTTTCTTCATGGATACAAACAGCCGAAAATTGGTTTTTTTTAGCAATATATTGTAATGACTGTTAAACTAATCGGAAACATATAATCAACACATTCAAACCATAAGAAATAGCTGATGTCAAATTACAATAATTTTATATGTTTCAAAACACATCCAAATGTAAACTGTCTGCTTGAATGTCACTGTAGGTATCCCCAAAGGTTTCCTTTGGGTGTGGTAACAGCGAAAGTGGATCGGGGTCTGCATATTGTCCGTTTAGATGTCATTGTGGGTACTCAATCGCTAACAGTTAACTTGCCATTCTAAAAAAACATCCAAATGCTACATAAACTTATAGTAAACTTTATGATTTCAGTAGTCGCTAGTTTGTGATCACGTAAAGTAGCAATGCCTATTTTATAGTGATATATGATGGGTTTCGACTACTTTGGTACTTTTTTGATAGGTTATGGTGGAATTTGGTGTTTCCTTGTGGCCATCGACGATAATGGGGTTGTGTATGAGAAGGGAGAGAATGTGTGTTTTTAACACAAATTTAGAAAAGGATGAGATGAGTCGAGTAGATACACTGTCAAGCTCGAGTTCGAATCGATTATCAAACTCGAAACTTGAAAGCTTGCTCGAGCTCAAGCTTAAGCTCGATTACTAATCGACACTTTTGAACTCGACTTGATAAGCATAGAAATCATACCCGCACAATGTGCGGTGATAGATGATTTCTTAATTTTTATAATATTTGTAAATTTCAGTTATGACACTCCACAAGAGGTGACGACGAACAGCTTTGCCGACCACTTACTCCGACTTTGGGTTGTCCAAAACACATGTATATAATTGTGTTTGTTATTTAGTTGTAAAACATTTATATATAAATGATTAAGTAAATAAAATACAAAAATAATATAAATATGGAAATGTTGAAAAATTCAAAATTTAAGACACTATCCATATGCTTTATAAAGTAGTATAGATATAGATATTTTAAATAGCTTAAAGAGTATTTTTATGTTTAAATTAAGAAAGAAAGAAAAAAGAAGTAATAACAGAATTGCCATCTTTAATGATAAATCCTTTGAACCAAAATCTGCTGTAAACTTTCCAACCCCATCAAAAAACGAAATAACCCCAATTAACTTGTCAATTTTACCTTGAAGATACGTTCATCTCCCGCCTTCAATTCCCTTTTTTTTTTTTTTAAGTTTTAGGTAAATTCCTTCAATTCAGATATATGGTCTTAATTAATTAATAAATAATTACATTACATTTTTCGTGAATTATATACAAACATATCAAAATTAGTCCAATTTGAGCATTGCATGCATATCCAAATATATATGATTATATCTATCTATCTATTTATTGTGCATGGCAGACTAATTAATGTATAAAATTTCGAGGAAATTTCAAATGCATTCGGAACACAAAGTATATATAATATATAATTATTGTATATTCAAAGTTTTCATGATAAATTAATGGTTCATGCATTTGTAATATTAAGTCATTAACTCTTTTGTGTGTGTGTGTGTGTGTGTTCAGTTTAAGAAGCTTGATCATATCAAACACATTCAAACTCTTAATTAGTAACGAAGATTTTCATTCGATCGATGGGCTGGGGAAGCATCTACATTAGACGTGTGAAAGTTTTCTCTCTGGCACTTCTAATCTACTTAGATTATAAGGTATACATGTATATATATTATGCTGATTTTATTTCAGGCTAATGTTAAGTTAACTTCTTTTCTTTTCTTTTTTTAATTCTTTTTGACTTGAATTATGTATATCATGTATTGAAGTCTTTGAAGCACAGGGAGAAATGGACAAGTGATTCTGAAAAAGCCGCTTTATGGGAGAAAGCCCACGAGCGCAATGCTAACCGTATTGTTAAGTTGATTATAGATTTGGAGGGTATGTGGGTAAAAATGGGACAGTATTTCTCTGTGCGTGCTGACGGGCTTCCTGGTGCCTACACACGCTATCTGAAGCAGTTGCAGGATTCACTTCCTCCTCGATCCTTGAAA
>JAOXNX010000001.1:33299750-33325594 GCA_028566075.1 Solidago caesia
AAACCAAACCAATGGGTTCGGTTCGGTTTTCGGTTTGGTCGGTTCGGTTTTTTCGGTTTTTTTCGGTTTTCGGTTTTCCGGTTCGGTTTTTGCTCACCCCTAATAGGGAGGGAGTAGTTCTTGGGTGTGTCTTGGAGAGAGAAAGATGATATGGCAATCAAGACGAGGGGATGACGAGTTCAGGATAGGAAGAGGCCTAAATACGCAACTAATTGCAAAAACCGAATGATAAAAATCGTTCTATTTTCTCAATCAAAGAAAGTTAATTAGTAGTACAAATATGGCATATAATAAAATAAATAAATATATATATATATACATTAGCCTAGGGATTGAGATGGCTTAAAGATTACGATTGGAGGACGTGAGACCAAGAAAACATTGCATGGCCAAAAAATTGATTGTTATAAAAGTGAGTGGCCATTTTCGAAAGATCCAAAGTCGTGTCTCACCGCCACACCAAAAGTGGGCACTTTCTTTCTTTCTTTTGGGACATTGAATTCAAGGTATGGTTCCTTTGTCCTTCCTCCTTTCACCCTTCATTTTTTCAAAAAGATGCAAAGTATAAAAATATTGTAATGTTAATAGCTCATCTTTTACAAATATAAGAAATTTTATGTAATTTATTTAAAACGTCTTTGACTTTTGTAGCATATTTTTAGTTAACGGCAATATGAGAAAATTAAATAATTACATTTAATCTTTTTTAGAGGACAAAACTAAGTTGGAAAAGGCTAAAATAAAAAAGGTAGATAATTAAATTGAGACATTGGGTAATAATTATAACACCTTCACATACATTTATATACCATTTTAAATCAAAAACATGACTTGATTGCAAGGACAAGAAATTAATGAAGAAAGATGCTACTAGCTAAAGCTAATAAGAAACTTGTAAGAATAACACTAACAAAGTCTTGCTTGCTTGTGTTCGATGCATGGGTTGGATTACGGATATGAAATTGAGGCATTGAGCTACATTGCAATATTTTGCTTTTGTACTATATATATATATTTATCTTTGCTACAACCATTAATTCAGCAAAAAGTGATTCTCAGTTGGAGTTCTCCTTTATCCATCGGCTTTCAAAAGTCACGAGTTGCATTTAAAACACGCAACTAATTTGAAATTGACCCGCTACGTACGATACATAAAAGACACTATATATAAAGTTACAAACAATAAAAGTAGAGCAAAGTGAAACGAATTAGTTGCCTTTTTTCATCTCACTTTCAACGTGCTTTAACCCCTTCTTCTTTTTTTTTTTTCATATTGTCCTTTTCTTTTCATTAGTCAATTCAGTTATAAAAAGATAGAGTGTTATACATAGTTAGTTTAGATAATTTGGTAAATAAATTCATTTGGAACATGCATCATGTGACGGTAAACGGATAAAGTTTTTACTGTTCAAGTTTAAACAAACAAAGGTTTTTTACTCAAATGTATGCAATCTTAACCGTCGTTGGCAGAGCCAAAATTTGGCATTAAGGGAGGTTGGCTACTTGATTAGGAGGATGATTGGAGAAAATCATGTTGATTTAACATTTGAAAATGAAAACTCAGATAAAAAGTTGTGTTGGTTGAAAGCCAAGTACCCTTTAACCCCCCGTACTAGCTCCACCTTTGCTAATCGTGGTATACCCATGTATAGCCGTTTCCATACCACTTCCCTTGTCACCCTTAAATAATACTTTATTTAATGAAGTTCAAGCAAAAAATTTCATGTAAAAACATCAAGTCTTCTGACTATTGACCAATTTGGGGCAATTACATATCATGACTAAAATTTATAAGCTTGAATAATCACTAAAATGTTTCATTTGATGTGATTGCGTAAACATAAAACATTGATAATTTGGTGTGTAAAATCCATAATTAAATTGATGACTGTATTAAATGTAATTTCTTTACCGTTCATAAAAAAAAAAAGCAATTTCTTTCAACTAAAAATAAAAGGAACTATAAAAGTATTTAATGAATATTCAAAGGGAGGAGGTTGTGTTATGTAGATAGTTGAAGGTAGGTGGATGCATAAAGTGTAAAAAGAAAGTTGGTGACAGTGAAGACTGAAGAGAGAGGGTTAGGTAAAACGACAGAGATACGCTGGTGACGGAGCACAGAGTGGCATTTTTTGCTGCTTCAACGTGGGCCCTCCATTCGTAACCGTTCACCTATTTCACCTACAATTTTTCTTGTCATATCAGATTTACATTCTCTTCCTTTTCACCTTTTTTATTTCTCATTAACCATTCACCTATTATTTGGACTCCACATCATTTTATTAAATATCTCATAATATAACCAATATACCAATCACAATAAAACACACAATAATAAAACAAATAAAATGGACCCACAATGAACCTTTCACCTTAGGTGAAACCATTCACATATACACTTTTCACCCTTCTACATTACCAACCTTTAATTCATTCATTTTCTTTTCATCCTTCTTCACCAACATACTTCACCCACCCTTTAAAAATGGTATTATAGTTATAGCTTTATCAAGTTTCTGAAATCAGCATTGAAAATTTGAAATTAAAGACTTAAAAAGTTCATGATGAGTTAATTTTGATTTTGAAATAAAGATATCCTAAATCTATAAAACAACACAGCACGTAGCTATTTTAAAAAAAAAATCTTATCATAAATACGTGTGTTTTGCCTTCCACTTATCTCCCTCAGATTTTTTTAACCCCTTCATTATTTGCTTTTTCTTCAACAATAATCAGATACTTCTACTATCTTCTTAATTTCACCTAGCTAGCTACTCATATCTTTTCAACAAATATTCATTCAACTTTCGTTGCTACTCAGGTATCACAGGTAGGTCGGTCCAGGGCGGTACCAGAAAGAAATCCAAGGGTGGGCAAAATTTTAAAATCCATGGAAAAAAAAATTCTAGGAGGGGCAAAATTTTAAAAACCCATTGGAAAATTTAAAAAATCCATGAAAAATTTAAAAATACATGGCAAAATTTAAATCTCAGGGTGGGCATTTGCCCCACCCTTTAATACCGCCCTTGGGTCGGTCCATCTTTTTCAATCATGGTCAGGGTTCTTTTCAACTTCCTCCAAATTAGGTAAAGAGACAAAGAAATGGGTCCTCTCCTTTTTAATAAAGTATATATGGAATGTCGACGACTATATTTCCGTATTACCTTTCAATGGAAAAGAAGTTCATGAATTCTTAATTTTGATTTTTAAACGAAAACATCTTAAATATATAAGGAATGACAAGTATATTTCCATAATTAAGTCTTGCTTTAAAAAAAAAAAAGGGTAATGGGGGAACCCTAGTCCCGGTACTACAATTGGATACCCATCAACTCACCCCGTATGAGCCTTATGATGCCGGTACAATACCTCAATCCTAATCCCCACATGATCTGGGCACCCCAAATGATCGAACCCGCGTCTTTAGAACTTCACATGTGGGTCTAGGCTTCATTGGTAACGGGTACCTTAAAGGAATTATTTTTTGTGCCAAGCGGGGATCGAACTTGAGGCCTTAAGGTCACCAAGTGCTTCCCTAACCACTAGACTAATTCCTTGTTGGTAAAAAAAAAATATGTAAAATGACATATATAAATATACTAGATGGATGCCCGCGTAATGCGGTGGCGAAAGTGGTGGCGGTGGTGACTGGTGGCGACTGACGAGTAGAGTATGTTATTGATGTAAAAGGTAATTGATGTAAAATGAGTTAATTGGGGTAGTGTAATTATTTTAGGAGTTGAGGGATACATATTGTAAAATATTTCATTACGAATATTTTTGGTACATCAATAAAAGGATGAAAATAGACAATAGAAAGATAGGGACAAAATAGACACTTCAAATCATTATTTGAGAAAAATGGTTGCTCTTTTATATAAGATTAAAGATATACAAATAAAATAAAACTACAAATACTAAAGTTAATTAACAGGTGCTTAGATTAATTTTGTATTCAATAAGCTCAAACTTTTTTCAAAAAGTTATTTCATATGTTTATTGTTAAAAAATTTTCAAAAACTTTTAATGGTTTTCTCAACTAACAAAGTCATGAAACTTTTTGTTTTTCTCATTCACAGATTTATTTTGTCTCAGCTATATAAAAAAATTTATAGCATGTTTTGGATTGTGTTTCTTAACATATTTATACTATTTTATAAATCATTTGCATGGTGTTTTAAATTTTAAATTTTTTAAGTATTACCATTTTTAACTTATCATTTAATGTTTACATTATCTATATATTAATTTACATAATAAATTTT
This sequence comes from Solidago caesia, assembly GCA_028566075.1. Lineage (NCBI taxonomy): Eukaryota > Viridiplantae > Streptophyta > Magnoliopsida > Asterales > Asteraceae > Solidago > Solidago caesia. The sequence goes on from JAOXNX010000001.1 coordinate 33,304,016, forward strand.
CATTTATAAATATTTGATGATGTATGGTCCAACATATTCGTAATATGGACAAAATGGTTCAATCGTATCCGCCTTTGGTCATGTTCGCTGCCCATGTGAACTAGCAAGAGTGAAATATATAGTGACGATACAACAAGTCTTCAAGTCCAATATATATATATATATATATATATATATATATATATATATATATAAGCCATATGATCGAGTATGCCACATTTAAAGAAGCTGCATGGAACCCATTCGGTTAAAATGGTTGAAACAAGCACAAGGTTATAACACGAACTCTTAGCGGGTAGCCTCCTAGCGGGTAGCCTCCTAGCGGGAAGAGAATGAAAGAAAAAGAGATGTGGCCGCTAGCGGCTAGCGAGAAGCAATATTAGCGGAAGCACCTCTAGCGGATAGAGTGATAGCGGAAGCACCTCTAGCGGATAGAAGTGAGAGGAGGAAAAGAGGAGGCTAGAAGCGAGAGGCGAGAGAGAGAGTAGCGGGCTGCAAGAAAGGAGGGAAGTATATTATAAAATAGAAGGAAAGGTGTATGCCTTGTGTCGGCAAGCGGGAGCAATAATAGCGGCTAGGAAGCAATGGACAAAAGAGTGTAACATACAAATACTCTAGCGAGAAGCGGAAAGCGGAAGCAAGGCCTAAGGCCACTAGGCGGACAGTGAACAAGCAATTGGGCTTAAAGCCCATTAACGGATAGACTCAAATAGAAAAGAGAGAGGCGGATAGCGGAAGGAACACAATTGATGTTGTTTATCCTAATGTCTAGCAAAACAATTGAATGATTCAAATGTGCATGCTATGGAATGCATAAACAAAATACATCACGTGAATATATATATGTGCATGCTATGGACATTTACCACATGATGAAATGTATATATATGCATGCTTGAGCAATTAAGGCCACATGAATAAATAACACGTATCATACGTCTCGAATATTCTATTCCTCGTACAAGGTTGTTTTGGGTCGTAGGACAAAGGCCCATTATGATGTGGCCCATATACGGGGTGCCCTAATTCTGACCGCCTATAAATACCCTAATCATTGGTTGTCATAACATTCTCATTCATTCATTATTCCCTATCACCATCAACCATTTCACAGAGCATTCTAAATCCTTCTAGAGAGAGAAACTTCTTCTCTCTAGGAAAATCACCCACCACCTTAGGTCCGCCAAGGGCTTAGTAGGTTTGCACTGCTCAGCAGGAGGTCTGGTGATTTTCACGGTTAAAACCCATCGTTGATTGAGCCTGTCAATCTGTGCTCAAACAGTGTAATATATTTTGACTGACCTTTTCAAAGAGTACGTTTATAGAAGATTAGGAAAAAAAAAAAAAAAAAACTACATATGTTCGTTAATAGTTGATACACAACTTGATAATTGCTATACGATCATAACATAATTAGACACCATTGGGGTGTTAGCCCAGTGGTCAGAAGGTTTTCCCAGAAGGTTTTCCCTTAAGAGTTTCCTGTTGGGGGGTCCCAGGTTCGAATCTTGCCACATGCAAATGTGGTGAGGGGGGCTTAGCAATGTTATACTCATCTAACACATGGGGAACAAACCCTTTAGGGCATTGCCAGGAGTCGAACCAGCGTGGGCGCTCTCGCGTGGGGAGAGTTAGCCATTTATAATTATTATATCTATCTATCAATTAACATTATTATAGTTAATGTTAGTTGATAATTATAATCTTAGGGCCTTAATTAATTAGCCTATATATATTTGTCGAGATTTCAGAGGGGTTGATGTGCAAGTGTCATATTTTAATGTATTTTTCTAATGACAGCCCTTAGGGTTGTCAATAACTTGCATAAAAAACTTGTACCTTTCATATCAAAAGCCCACCCCCTAAATTTTATGGTAACAGTATAATTATTTTATGCACGTTAATGACAGCCCTAAGGGCTGTCATTAGCAAAACCCTATTTTAATTATCAAAAACATATTTCTTGTCAAATTTTTTCTAGAGCTTTTTACTAAAATAAATTTTGTGAAGTTTTTTATAAAATTAAATAAAATGAAAACTCTTTAAAAAGATTAATTGGTTACTATAATCACACTCGATCTATATGTGGATATGACATAATTTTATATGTGATTATTAATATCTCTCTCTCTCTCTCTCTCTCTATATATATATATATATATATATATATATATATGTTGCTATCATTTAGTGCTCACGTGGCATGCCTCTGAGCTCGCCATGTCAACATTTTTCTACATGTCGTTTTCATATCGTTTTACATGACATATCATTTAGTGCTCACGTGGCATGCCTCTGAGCTCGCCGTGTCAACATTTTCCTACATGTCGTCTTCATATCGTTTTACATGACACCTCATCTGCCACCTCTATATAGCTTGTGGTATAGAGCTTGCCACATCATGTTAACTTTCTTTAAGAAAGTGTTATTGCATATCCTATTTAGGATTTAAATTTAAATGTGGAAAAAATATATACCCATAGTTGATTTCGAACCCGCGTGTGCGGAAACAAAGTCAAGCCCCCAGCCAATACACCATTTGTTTGGTTTTGTCTTGATTTCGTTTACACTAACTCTAATACTTCAATATATGAAAAACAAGGACATAGCTTGTACTTTGTTTTCCAAAAGTTGTACATTGCTCATTCGATACATTTTTCATAGTAAAACTATGTTATTTAGAATGGTAAATATATAAAAAATTATTTTATTCATAATTTCATTAACTCTTTTTTTTTTTTAATGTTTACGATTCTACTTTAATAATCATTAGGTTATATAAAAATTAACATGAATATAATAAAATAACGAAACCATAAATTTTTTTAAAGATGATACCATTTCATATGTTTGATTTTTAATAACTTACGTAGATTTTATGCATTGGATAACTAATTTTCATATATAGCCCTGTTATTATTATTACTATTGTGTTATTAAACTACCGAACATATTCTTAAACAACAATAATAAAAAGTATACTTCGCAAAATAAATAAATTATGGAAATTAGTTGTTATTAGAATTGAAGATATAATAAATATAAAATTAATGGTAGGTGTATTATGCTATTTGGGATAAGATGTATGATCGGCATATGAGGTTACAACTTTGATAAACAAAATTGGCATTAAAAGTTTTATAATAATAATAATAACAATAATAATAATAATAATAATAATAATAATAAGGAAAATGCTAACTGCAACACTCAAGGCTGTCTTTAACGTGTATAAAAAAAACTGTACCTTCCATATCAAAAGTCCACCACTTCACCCCTGAATTTTATGATAAAAAGTATAACTATTTATTCATATTAACGAGGGCTGTCATTAGCAATACTCAATAATAAATTAATAATAATAATAATTTAATAACCATAACGTAGTTACATATTAGAAAAGTTAGGTTATTTTAGTTTATCCATTCTTTAGCTAGGATGCTGAAAGTTTAAACGTTTCTTCGAACAATCAATCTGCAAGAGTTTCACTTACGTGAAGACTATATTTCGAGGATTTGAATAGGGATATGTTTTGAGCAGATTCATTAACACTTTAATGTTTAAAAATCTACAAGTAATAAAAATACTACTTTCGAGTAAATTTCATTTCATATTTATAAGTCCGTCCAACGGACGGGTATAACTTAGTTTACTTAAATATCGGGCCTAAAATTAAAAAGAATCCAACCCAAAAATAAAATTAAAAAAAAACAGTCCAAAAGAAAAGTTTAGCAATGTTAGAAAGAATCCTTGTGTGTTTTGTTTTAGTGTTTAGCGGAAGTTTTTACAAAAGTTTGGGGAATTCTTTTGTTGTAGTTGTACACACATACACAATAACAACTCTATCAATACAAGAATGGGAACTTCAATTTTACATAAATCAGTAGCATTTTAATAACAAACTCCATTAAATCATTGATTATTCTATCTCTTCATCCGGATATTTAACAGGTAAAGGAAGACAAATATCCAAATCCTTTAATTTTTATTGGAAACCCTAACTCTTATTTTATTTTTTTGTGCAATGATTTTAAATATTTTGTTTTACTTGCTATCAGGTCATAATTTTATGATTGTTGTGATGTTAAGTTTTGATTTATGAGTTTGATAATAAGAAAAGTTCTAAGAGCAGTAGGTTTATTTTTTTGGATTATGTGTAAATATTTAGTAGAGAAAATTTGTTATTGTTAATTAAATTTTAGTTGGGACGTTGCTAGTTTGTACATATTTTAAGTTTATTTCTTTTTCTTTTTTTTTTAAAAGTTGTCTTTACTTATTTGTTTTATCAGAGATACTTGAAAACAAAATTGTCTTTACATTTTTTTTAACGTTATTTTCACTGTTGTAAGCTTTTGTTAACGACCTATTTTGTTGTTATTAACATGTTGTTTTGTTGCACATTTATAATTGCTAGGGCTGCCTTTTTTTAACTGTTTATATGACATTTTGCTTACTAAAAAATGTTGTTTTTAGTCCTTTTTAACAATCTGTTTTGTTGCTGATTTAAAGATGATCGGGGTGCTGTTTTAGACTTTTAGACTGTTTAGGTGATAGTTAGGCTATTTTTAAGGTAAAGTTTTTTGCCCCCACCCTCTCAAATTCTTGGATCCGCCACTGATAAAAGTCATGATGATGAACAATGACTCCTAACGTTTAAAATTTTCAACAACGTTTAGTTAGGTTAGTAGATAAATATATAGTTAAATAATAAGGAATATTTAACTATAAGTTAGAAACATAAATATATCATTATTATTATCTATTAATAATTCAACCGCGTTTAAAATCTTTTGGACCCCGTCACTGAGACTATCACTAGTACAAAAAAAGACTATAGAGACCGGTTAAATGGACTATAGAGACCGGTTTAACAACCGGTCTATATGACTACTGGTTTCTGTTATAGAGACCGGTTGTCACCCGGTCTCTATTCTAAGAATAGAGACCGGGTTTATTCTAACTAACCGGTCTCTATTCTTTATTCCCGCTTATATGATATCTTCCCGCCAAACACATAGAGACCTGTCTGTTATAAACTAACCGGTCTCTATTCCTTTTTTTTTATAAAAAAATAAAACCTGCTGCTGCATTATATTACCAAAACCTGCTGCTGCTATATTACCCAAACCTGCTATACCTGTTCTCAAATTACCTACCAAAATATACCATAACAAAACCTACTATACACTCAACATTCATACCAAAACCAAAACACCCAAAACAAAAACAAAACCTATTATGCTTTCAACATTTTAATACCAAAACACCCAAAACAAACTTGGTGCTCATACATTAATATATATATTAAAAACTATTGGTGATGTCTTTCCATCATACTTCACTTCCACAAACATTTTCACTGTACGACTAAAGATGGAAATTCTAATATCTAAAGCAGAGTTCCACAATTATTCATTGTGTTGTTGCATGTCTTGCTTATAGTTAATAACTACTTAAGCCCTAACTGAGTGTTTTCTGGCTGAAACAGCTTGTAAATTGCTTAATTTTCTTTAACTTGGCTTCCTACTGTAAAACCTGTTAGCAATCCTCTTGAAATTAACTAAAGAACCATACTTACAGTTTCTACCATACCTTTGTTTATCTACAAGTGATCTAACTTGATAAGAGCCCTCCTAGTCCATCCAAGTAGCCATAACATCCGAAAGTAACTTGGACACTTTATCACAGTCATTTATGACACATAAACAATACTTTCTTAAGTTCACAACCAAATCTGATAACTAATGAATAGTTTGTAATGCTTTCTGTCATTGATGTTTGCTTTCATACTTCAACCTATTGTAGGTTTCATCAACTTCTAGTGTGTCCTAGGATCATGTCTAGGAAAGCGAACACCTTGATGATTTGGCACATCATTATCATCACTAATAACAACCTTCTCGAGAAAATCATCTACATTTCTGATGGTTTGATAATTTTTTGTTTCGTTCAACATCAACTTTCCTTTCAAAATTCATTTAGCTCACCCTTCTCATCCCATGTGATATAGATGAATAAAGAGGTGGTATCATCAACATCAATATCATCTGAACTAGACTTTTCCTCATTTTCACTTTGATCATGATCTCATGTACACCATGTGTATCCTACACTCCTACGTTCACCTATTATTTTTCATTCATCCTGATACATAGCTACTTTTCCTCTATTTTTCATCCAAGAGATCCTGATACATAGCCAGATACCCTCTATTGTTCAGATCATAATTAAGAAACTATTTATATCCACACACAACGTGTGCCTTGCATTGTCTAAATACCTCCAACAAAACACTCAAAAATCACTAAAACTATAAGAAGCAGAAAGGGCAACTATTAAGAGATGGACTAGTTAAAGCTACAATAATTAACTACTATCACAGTAAAACGGCTAGTGTGCTAGATGATTACACACTCAAACTACAATCAGTATTCAGTAACTAACTTTCAAAAGTCGAGAAGGGTTAAAGAAAGGATATTACGTGATATATGTATGGTCCTTTAGAGGTGATGAAAACATATATCATGTCTCAAAAACCTTGAATAAAAATTCGCTCAGTCTTAAAACGTGTTCTTCTTTTTTAACATCTCCATCCTATAGACCATTTCTTGAAAATGTGATGTAGAATTTTATCAAAAAACTCAGTGAATGAAGTGCCGCTATTAGCAAAGAATTCATTACAAAGGCAAGAAGTATGAAAAATTATGTAGTCCTCACATAGTGGCATAAGAGTGCACAATTAGAGCAGAATTTCAGATACAAAGCAGGTTCACTAAAAAACTATTCTTGTTTCAGGTAACAGCTATGTTCTAAATTTGCTGTCAAACCTGGTACTTTTCAAGTACAAATAATGCCGTTCAACATTCATGATTCAAAGCCAAAAATAATAGGAGGCTTCAGTTTTAAAAACCATACATACACGAAGAGATTAAAATTTAGGCACCCAGATTTAGAAAATTATGCCTATCTTCTATACAGAATATATACAATGTAGACATAGCTGCCAAATTGTAAATTTAAAGGGGAGAAAATAACACATTCACTGATATTTTTAGCTTAGCAGGAAAGAGAAACTGAAGTTTTAAGATGGACTTCCAGTAGGTGCTTAATAACTGTATTCTTAGATATGAATTTCAAGGGAGGCGATGTGATGCGCTAGGAATGGTAGTGAGTCGTGCTATAATACTGTTTTTTCCTTCTCACTGGAAGTAGCAATTTCAAAACATTCACATATGAATCGGCCAATACTGGTTGTATTCTATTTTAACATGTCAAACGGGTATAAAAGAAAATTAGCTTTACGTGTTTTTTATATATAAACCCTCATAAATCATTTTATTCAAGAACTACATTATGGATATATAACGTAAAAAATTTAATAACCTTTGACAAACTTAGTACTCCGTATCTACTAAAAAATTACAAATTCTGTAGAATCCTGTTTTGGGGCCTTCCGCATAACCACCTCAATGGCAACGCCCTTTATTTGACATGTATGTATTGTTCTCCTGCTGTAGGCTGCTTCTCCTGCTGCAAGATGTCAAGGCGTTGGATATAGCACAAGAAGAAGATCCCGGCGAAGCTGAGATGAAAATGGAGGCCCTAAAAGCAGCCTAAGATGCAACCTTCAGGCAAAAAGAAATCGATATCCTTTTAATTAACTTCTTTTTAGTTATAGTGGTCATCGATATCCTTTTAATTAACTTCTTTTTAATTAGATTATCAATATAAATGTCAACAGCTGTTTTACTCACTAATCAACACTTTCTAATACATTTTGTTGCTAAAATGATATAATTGATAGGTATGGAAAGATATTTTCATGCAATATACAGTGGTATCAGCTGATTCTATTTTCAATAGATTTGTCACGAACAATGAAGGAAAGGTGTTCAAATCCAGTTATCCAAAGTCCTTCCAGGATTTGGTTGAGGTGAACGGTGTTATTACCGGTCAAGGAGATTAACACCAGAAGCTTCACATAATCACTTCAAATATGATGCGTTCTGACACCCTTAAGTCTCATTTCCTGATAGATATTCAACTGATATTGAAACAAACATTCACTAATCTACCTCAAAATGAGACCATTTTGCTTCAAGATGTCTGCAGAAAGGTTAGATAATTCAGACTTACAAACTACAGGTTTGCTTGGGTAAACTTACCTGTGTGTTTGGAAAGGCTATTTTTGAAGGTTTTCAGGAGTTTCCAAGTCATTTTTGCTATGCTAATTACGACCCTCTTACAGATAATAAATAAATACAATAAATTGAACTCTCTTTTTGGGGCAAATTGAAAATGTAATTAGGGAATTTCAAGGGGAACTAAACAAAAAGCTTATTGGATTATTTTAAGAAAGCTTCGGACTAAATTTCATTAGCGAGATGTTGAAAGTCAGTAGAGCCTACTACATGTGGGTATAAACTATTTCGGGTATTGCATTATGAGTCCCTATTATGTGGTGTTGGTTTCGGTTGGCTACAAACCTGATGGTGAATCAATTGCTTGGGGGTATCAAGCGAGACAGAATTCGGTGAAATGACACAACTGTTCTCAGATTTCGTGGACGGCTGTCTATCTGTTCTTGTGAGTTTGCCTGGATTTGCTTATTGCACTACCATGAATGTAAGTCATTTCTCCATGAATCACTTTTCGTTAAAAGAATGATTAGTAGAAATGGGTTTTGTGAGTACAGGGATGAAGAAATAGCTCTAAGTGCCCGACGTAATCTCCATGGTCATGAATACAGACAGAAGCCGAGAACAGGTATAGATATGATTTGGGTCTCCTGATATCCATATGTATATTGCATCTTATATAACCAATCATCTTAGCGTAATTTTGTTCCTGGGGTAGGGTCTGAAACATGGTTGTTTAATATTGCTCTCATTGAATTAGGACCTAAATTTAGAATACCATTTTACAAGTTGGATGCTAAAAAGTTGAATTTGGCATTGCATGGTACAATGGCTCAACTAAAAGGTTGCAACATGTCGATATTGAAAGCTTACAGTGAAGTCTTGTGATTCTCTTATTTTTCTCTAGGATGGGCCTATTTGGACTAGGGCATACCAATATCATTTTTATTCATTGCAAATCACTTTTGTGTTTGTTCATGCTTACATTTTTTAACGTTGTACAAAATGCTTTTTGTAGGGCTCTTTTGGGGAGTGTAAGTGACTATGTTACACATCACATCCATTTGTACAAAGATGATAGTGAAGAAGTCGAAGACCAAACACTAAGCAAACCTGGCAGCTTTACTCCGAGTAAGTAACAAATGTTGTTTTTTGCTTGCTAAACCTGCTTTCACTATCTTATGGTGAGAAATTCAAAATCTATTCAGTAACCCAATGACAAAACCACTCATCTTTTTTAGTAATGAGAATGTATGTTGTTAGTCGTGTTGATAAGGTTCAGAGGTTAGGAGAGATGGGAAGATATACAGGTTGGATAAAGGGGCCAGAATGGGTTAATGAATAAAGGTCAATTTTAAGTACAATGAGTGCATTGCAAGCTGAAATGGGTCGGGTTTAGTTGACTTCTAAACCATATACTGCATTAAAGATTTTAAAGTTTTTAATGTGTTAATTTTGATTACAATAAGCTTAAATATTATTTGAAACAAGCTTGCTACACTTTTATTTGCTAACCTAATAAAAAAAAATTTATTTTAAATGTCAGGTGTTTTTGATTATTTGAGTAACCAAGTTTGACATTTTCATGCTCTTCACTTATATTTTTGGTCTTGCAACTTCTGATAGAAAGTTGACAAAAAGAAAATATTATTGTGTATTGATAGCATGTAATTTAGTTTGACGGTTTGCAATAAAAGAAAATTATGCTTCATACTCCACATTATTAAGTAAATATTATTGCGATTATCATGTGTCTTATGGAGTATGTATGAGGCAAATAATAATTTTAATTTTACTGGTCTTATCATAGTATTATCTCTCTTAAAAGTTTGAAGTTAGGTGAATATTTCCTTTTGAAAGTTGCTATATGCAGGAATGTTACTTGGCCCTCACTGGTTTTGCAGCTTCATAAGATAGACCAAGGCAAAGAGTACGGGGAGTTCCTTTATTTTCCTTCAAAGAATTCTACGATTTTGGTATAATCTTACTTTATAAATAACTGGTCTGTGCGTGCATATTGTGGCTTTCATAGTTAATTAGTGACATAAAATGTAGTGACATAAAGTGGTCAAAATCTGGGTGGCATAACGGGCGTTCAGATTTGTATATAGTTGAAAGAAAAGGTGTCCAGGTGGTTGAAAACCAGGCGGCATAACGGGGGTTTGGATTTGGAAAAACTGAAGCATTTTGGGTAAAAAGCGCGGTTGTAAGAAAATCTATCATTTTTTATGGATACTTAGATGGTTTGTGTCATTGTGTGTCTTATCATTTGTTATTGTGGAAAGGTAGCTTATCATTATGTTTGTAATGTTTAGACGTTGGCTTTCTCTTTAAAACTTGCATTTACCAATCTGAATCATACAAGTTGCAGTTTTTTGGCTTGCCAAAGTTACTTCTGATGTTGCTACTGCTGATTTTGAACAACATGAGCAAGAATATCTTTTGGAGTTTTTAGTAGTTCGTCTTATATATTTGTAAATTTTTATGATTACGTGATTTGATACACAAAGATCATTATTTTGCTTTATTAAAACAACAATTGTATAAGTGTGGATGCACTAAAGGAATATGTACAAAAAAAAGAAGTGAGTTTTTGGCCATTTCATTATGTTTTCAAGTTTTAAACGGTATGTATTTGCACATGTTATTTTCATATTTCTACTTGTCCTATTTTGTTGTCGGCTGAATAAGACTCGTGCTTTGATGGATACTTGCGGTAAGTATGATATTGGACAATGGAGTAGTTTAAAGAAAGTATATAGTGCTTGATTGTGTTCATTGTTTATAAGCATGTACAGGGCCTCGAATAAATGGAATCTAAATGTTTAAAATTATCTCTAAATCTTGAAATTTAGGGGGAACCATATTAATATATATATTTTTTATATTTTTTTTTGGTGTCGAAGTGTTACTTTTATATATACCAAGACAAATTCTGGGTATTTTGACCATAAGTATTTTGACCATTACTGATTACTAAGGGCAAACAAATAATGTTGTGTTACCCAATAAAAAAACATTGTTTTGTTAAAACATAAAATGGAAGATGCTACGGTTTTGGGATGGCGCAAGAAAAATACTAATATGGTCATAATTTGTAATTACATTATTTTCAATATAATCAACTTTCAAATATATTTTTATTCTCTGTGGCTATTTTGTATAATAGTAAGATCTGCAAGTTTGCTAAGGATGAAAGCTTTTTGTGCAGGTTTGACTTTTTCAAGTCAAAAGGTTAGATTGGATTTAGTCTTTTGGGTGCCTGGATTTTTTTCCCTTATGTTTTTGGTAAAGACAAAAGTATGGTGCATTTTGATATGATTCTTATTTTTTTCCCTTATGTCAAAAATTTTAGGCAATTATTCTACTGTTTATGAAATTATAGTATACCAATTGAAATCGTAAAACTCATTTAACTGCAAAGTCATGCGCATATATACATATAAATTATAGTATACCAATTGAAATCGTAAAACTCATTTAATTCTATATAAATGGAATTAAATTTTATAAATTCATATCGTAACATTAGCTAAAATTATAAAATTATTCATATTAACAAAAATTTGTTTCCACATTTTTTTACACAGTTTTTTCCCTTTTTCGTCAAAGTCTTAAAATTGCCTCCTATTTCATTTTTGCTATTCTAATTTAATAAAATCTTTTATATAACAAATCGTATTTTGGTAGCCCGTGTTTGCACACGGGTTCAATGGCTAGTAAGAAGTAATGTAATTTCAAAAGTTATATAAAAAATAACATAATATCCAAAATATTTATTAAAAAAAATAATAAGTTATCCAAAATTTCCTAATTAAGGAACCAATTTTTTTTGTTTTTTATTTTTATGTTCCCCTAATTAAGAAATTTATGTTAAAATGTTAATTTATTTTTTGTAATTTACCATAAAAATTAGAGGTGTTAAGTTTGACCCCATTAATAATAAAGAGGCGTTCATATTGTGTTTTATCCCTAAGGCATATGGGTAAAGAAATAATAATATTAGCTAAAAAGGAGACGGTCATATAATGTGGATGGTCATCAGACCTCCTTTTTAATGCATAAAGCCTATGAAATCATCTCCAACCCATTCTCAGTTTTAAAACATTTTTTAGTTTTAAACTATATGCAAATTAGGATAACTTATTATTTTTTTATAATTATTTTGGATATTATGTTATTTTTTAAAATACTTTTTAAATTACATTACTTAATCTTTATGGACCGTTGATTTGTATCTATAACATCAAATTTTCATGCACGGATAATTGTATATTGCGATCTCTCGTGTTAAATCGAAAAAGGGTCTAAAGGTATTGATATGCGACAGAAAAGGCAAGTACTACAACAAACGTAGTTTATAAAGAAGTATTGCAAAAGATGAATTACGTTATATGCTTCCGATGTTCCAATATCATATCTTTTACTTTGATTTTACTTACATTCTTTACATTTGAATTGAACGGTTTGTTTTTTTTTAAGTATATTTCACATTTGAATTTACAAGGCTGTTGGGTTATTTATAATTAACCTTATCTTGATAATGTCGTAAGCCTCGTATATTTGACACTGGCCTAAAACTAATACAAATTAATATAACTATTTTGAAACATCATAATATATCGGGATCTAAAATGATTTTTTTATATTTTTATATAGAAATAGAAAGCAAACGGGTGCAATATCTTTTATCTATATAAATTAAGGTTATGGTTACCTTGATTTCTGCCTATGTGGCACTCCTAATCTTGCAAATAAAAGCCTCAAATCCAACGTGGCATTTTTAAGGAGTTTCCATGGATTGGTTACGTTTAAAGAGCAGTTACAGGGAGTTGAAGTGTGCAGTTATCTTTCTATTATACTTCAACACACAATTTTAATTTCCGCCAAATTTCAAATTTCAAATGGCCGGTTAGTGTTGTTAACCGTCAGGGAGTTGCAATGCTACATTACTTTAACTCCTATTTATTTATATAGGTTACAGTCGAATACTTTTGTGTAAATAATTCCTATTAGTCAAAATGATATGTATACTAATAAGAAAATCATAAATATTTGATTGTTTGATATTTTGATCCCTAATTTTTTCTTGATCAAACCGAAACAATAATGGGTTGTTATTATAAAACATCATCTTCATCGCCAACTTTTTTTTTAATTTCTTATTTGGGTTGGTGGATGTCAAGGGGATATGGTTTTACATGATTGATGATGCCAAGGGCATGATTTCTTGCTCCATTTCAGGTATCCTCCCGATTTCCGGTTTTTTGATATTTCAATTTTAGGGTTCTTATTTTTTATTTATGCATCAGTTTTCGCAATTTGTATCTATATCTGTATCTCTATATCTCTGTATTAAGCATTAACTTAATGATTCTGTGGTGTATGTGTGCGTATATGATTGAAGAAGAATAACAAAAAGGGAACTTATTGGTAAGTTTTTGTTTTGTTTTTTTTTCTTGATTAGTTAATTTTTGATATTTAAAAATTTAACTATTATTATATTTATCAAATATCTATGATTTGTTTGCATTTTCATGTATGTATTGTTTTGTTTTTTGTTTTAGGTCACAAGAGATTGTTGGTCATGTTGTTCTTCTCACTTCTGGTAATTTACTAAACTCGGATTAATTGTTTTTTAAAATTATATGTGTGTTGATTATTTTTGTTCTTAATCCAGATTATGCATCTTAGAAGATGGATTGCTAAAACATGAATAATATATTGTGTTATATACCCTTTCAGTTGTGGAATTATCAAAGGCATCAAAACGAATTAGGTTTGGCATTTGAGTGACAAGGATGATGATTCCAAGGTACCTTTTGAATACTATGGCTGTATTAAATAAATAAATTGAGCCTAGCATCATTATTTGAAGAAAAAACAAAGAGAGAAAAATTATATACCTTGTGCAATTGACAATTCTATTTCTATAAAACGGGAGTTCTTCGTTTCTGCTACAATTAATGAAGTTGTTGATATATTAATGAGTCTCTATATTAATTAAATCTAGGATTTTGATTAATTGAAGTAAAAAAAACAAAAAACAATAAAGAAGTTATGTACCTTGACTGTCACATGATAACACACGGAAAAAAAAAAAATTAAGAACCCTCCTATTGCAATTTATAAGAAGTGTGATAACACATGGTTGTTGTTGGCTTAAATTGCGATAGGAGGGTTTTTGATAGTTTAGTATTGGATTTTAGTATTTGTATTGATTTTGTATACTTATCGAACTTTTTTTTTTTTTTTTTAAACCAAAAGACGGAGAAACAATCTGAACAACTGAGCGACATATCAAGCAGATAAGAAGGTCAAGCTGCGGACACAGAATTTGCAGTTGGACATATCAACTGAGGGAAAATTGCTTGCTCCTCGATTTCAACAATGAAGGTACTCAAGCTCCTGAAGACATTCAAGCTATTGAAGGTATCCAAGTTCCTGAAGTTACTCGAGCTTCCGAAGACTCCTGAGAGTAAGTGACAATAAATTCTCAGTAGTACATGGTATATATGTCTTATTGCATTCGGAAGGTCGGGTAATTATTTTTTGGGGCAGAAACATGCCACTTTAACCCAAAACAAATTTTTTCGTGTTGTATTATAACGTCTATTAATCCCGTGTGTTTAGAAAAAATATATAAAAAGTTGCAGAATTTTTTAGCGGGACTTCAAAAGAGGTTTTGATTAAACTAAGTTGTTCATGTTTAAGAATCAACTTGAGCGTGGTGTGAGCTCACTTTGGCTCTTACACTCTATAGATTTATAAGTATCTCACTTTTATGACGCCAGTTTTTTATTCATTATTTTTCATTGTTAAAAGTGGGGCTATATCACATTTACGTTTAAATAGATGATTAACTCCTTTGATTGCAACGGAATTGTTCTTTGGAGTTTTGAGAAAAAAGGATTGATAGCCATTCAAACGTATTAGGAATTGTTGTTTTGCATTATTAACTATGGTTTAGAGGCTTGTGAAATAGATGTCATTTTAACTATTGTTTGGGAGTTTGTGTCACATGGCATGAAAATGAAAACGCGCCAAAAATTTCTTCAATTAACTTTGTGGGTTTGGGATTTACGGATAAGAAGGAAGGCAGGGGATTGCCAGCTGGCTGATTCCAGCAAGTCTTTCCCAATGGGGGATTTGCCTGTTGTGGAAAATGGAAATCATTGTTGGGTATACAAGTAGGTTCGGGAATGAAAAGGCCTCCGAGTCAAATACAACTACAGAAGATGATTCATAACTTTATAAGCCCATAGTCTCTACATGGGGAGTTTTTCGCAGACCGAATAGCATTTCCTAAACAGTAAGATCTTCTTCATATTCTGTATTTATTATTAAGGTCTTACAGTAATATGCTTAGTAGAGGTGGCAAAGAAAGTCAGTCGGACGGGTTGGGCAACTTTAACAATCACACATGATGCATTGGGTGCTCTAATCATTAGCATACCATTTTTGTGTAACTAACGAACGATTTTGATGTAGTTAAAAGGATGTTTTGGTCTACTTGGAGCTGCTCTTTACTTTTTCTAAAACTCATTGTTAAATGACGTTTTTAAATTACCTTTCTAATATTTTGTATTTGTTCCAGGTGTATTGTTCGAACTCTTTTCTTTAAAAATGTTGTTCTAAGGTTTGTTACATTCATTTTTAGTTTCGGGTTTGGATTTTTTTTATTTTATTTAAGAGTTCTATATTTATATATGTATGATAAGTTTTTAATTATGAACTTGCAGCCTTTTCTTAATTTTGTAATTTTATTGTAATGTCAAAAGGATTATAAATACTAGCTATGTTGCAGGTGATGAGGGCCATGAAGGTTGAGAGGAAACCAACAAGATGTTTTTCTCAACAATTGTTCAAGGTAACTAAGGCTTGCCAAACCAAAATCTTTAATTACTTCACACCGTTCCTTGGTGAGTTTCCTGCCACCACATTCAATTACTTCACATCGTTCCTTGGTGAGTTTCCTGCCACCACATATACAGGTCGATAAGTTCAACAAAAGCATTTGCTTCTAAATGAGATGCAATCAACTACAAAAAGTTGACATGTCAATCAAGAACATGCTCTAATTTGAATTCTGGGTATTCTATAATTGGTTTATGAAATAATGATGGTGTTCGGAAGATTTAAATTTGGCACATAGCGTAATGATTGATACATGTCTTGGTAGTGCATTTTTGCTTTTAATTTTAGATTCATTAATAATTTTAGTTAAGTGAGATACTAAAGTCTAAGGGATTTCCATAATTCCTGTTGAGCTATAATATGACTTAGGATGTGAGGATTTGTATGAGCTAACTTGATTCTAAACATGAAAATGGTCAGGGTAAAGGGGGATGCACTTACTCGCTGTATCAAAGCTGTGTGGATAGTGAATACTAGCAAAGGTAACTTCTTAGCATTAAAATCCAAGTAATAGTTATTAATAAAAAGGTTGTGTGTCCTCCCAAGTGAGGAATTTTCAAAGTGATTTTTATGCATTTTTATATAGGTCATGCATTATCTTATATCATGATTTTCTTTTGTAGTCTGAAAATGCTATTGCATATGATGAACTTCCAGAGATTGACCAGTTCTTCAAAATTTTCAATGTAAAAGTTGTCTCACTTTCAGATTTTTCCACATCTCTGGAATGAAAGATTTCTTTTTTTTTTTCAATAATAAATGTGTGTTTCTTTTCAGATCATTTAACAGTTTGCCATTGTTGAATAAATGCTATAGTTTGGGTGAATGCGGAACCATATGACCCGTTCTTCATGTCTTCTCAAATCTATTTAACCGATTAGAGATAAAATATACCTCGGATTGACCGATCATAAGTATGTGTTTACGTGTTTACTTTATGCTCTGATTATTATTTACTCATAAGTTACTTTTATATTTTCCATTTAAAATACAATCTACTATAGTTCTAATTATATATTTGATAAATGCAAATGTTATTAGGAAAAAGCATATGATCCTAAGTTTTTTTTCAGTTAGCAACCATTGATGGAGCTTGGTTTTGTTTAGTCGTTAATGTGTTTTTTTGATACATAATTTCTTGGGTGGTGGCGGTTTTTAAAAATGCTTATTACTATGGCTGTATTCAAAATAAAAATGTTATATGTACTGGCAAACCTAGACATGATTGTATAAGTTTGGATCTGCTGCTATGTTATATGACTTTCAAACTTTTTTCTCTATTTAACCCTTGAACTGCTTCCTTTATCTTCTTCCTAAACACCATCCCTTAATGTTACATTGGTTGCATGTACAACCTAACCAGAAGTTCAATTCGATTATCACTTACAAACTTTGTAAGTAGCCATGTTTTTGGTTTATGTATTTATTTATTTCCTTTTTTCACTACAGTTTGTTATTATCTGGATAAAAGTGCTAAAGCGCAAGATTAATGCAAGATGCTCAAGTTTTGAAGGATCCTCAGCATTTTGTGGAGTTCAGTATGCTAGAGTAGAACATGGTACAATCCTCATACCCTACTTTATTATATGTTTGTTTTGCGTTGTGTAAATTGTTAATATTTAAATATTAAAATGATTTTTGTTTGATAAAATGATTTAGAACAATGTAACCATGGCCATACATGTTATTAACAATGTTCGGTTTTTCAACCATAAAAAGGGGATTCGAGTTTCCAAGCTTAAGAATCGCGGGCTAACTAACCAAACCAAGTCACCAGGCAAACTATATAGCTCAACAGCAGATTATGCCATAATCTGATGTTCAAAAAGGAAGGAAAAAAAGCAGAACCATAACATTAACTAGAAGGAATGTTGATCTCAACCGTAGAAGATATATTCCGTGAAAACTGTAAGTTCTTCTTCTGGCTATACAATTAAACGCTTTATTTATGTTATTTTCTCTCGATAGGTTTTTTTTAGAGTCAAGTATTTTCAAATGTAGAAGCACAAAATGGGTTGATGTATTGTATCATTATTGGAACATGTCAAGACATTCGTTTCTAAGTGACAATGAAAATGTGTAGAAGTGGCAAAAGGATACAATCCTTTTCCCTTAAAACATATATAACCAGTTTACCGGGTGTTTAAGTGGTAGGTTGAAATAACTGCAAATCAGAAGTGTGTGGAGGAAAATAAAAAGGTTACAATTCTCCCATGTCAAATGAAATGTGAATTTACATGTTGCATTCAAACAAAAGAATGACTTTGGCGCCTGAATATGGATTAGTATCAGTTACAAGCTCAACTTGAGGCACAACTCTTTTGCTTCAAGTTTTGACCAAAAAGTTTTCATCTTATTCTCAGGTATTCTCCTATTGTCTAATACTTTGTATTAATTGGCAGTGGAAATATTGGCATGTCGGGTAACATCCTAATATGTCAAAATATGTTTGTTTTGGAATTTGGGTCTGTTTTTTACGGGGTATTTTTGGTTGATAGATGTCATTTTATTTTGGGTAAAGGGTTTACCCCGTTTAAACTTTTATACCAACAATGATGGCATTACAAAACAAGTAATGTGGTTGAAATACCACATTAGTTCCTTATATGACATGCCATATAATGTGGATCAATCTACCAGTGATAGATGTCATTTTAAAAATAAATTAATATTGAAAATTGTAATTACAAAAGCAATATTGCTACATTAATAGTGCATATTAATTGTTAATCTAAGATGTTTTACTTTATATTTTAGACTACTTGCAATGCTGGTATGTTTGAACCGCGAGTCCGCGATCCAAAATTGATCCGTTCATAGGCCTGGATCAAAGTTTTGACCTCTATTGTGATCAATCCAATATGTAACTAGATATGATGTAGAGATAGGATGTCCTCCTCATTCGTGTACATGTCCATGTTGATACACATTAGTTTATCGTATGATTTAGTATTAAATTGGCTCATGAGACTTTAAACACGAATGAATGAATTTCCTGTGTCACGTTTTTGTTTGATTCGTTATTATTTTGTCATCTTGAATTTTGAATATGCCTTACAAGGAATCGAGAAATTTCTCTCATCAAGAGAGAACTATTGTCTGTCATCAAGAAAGTGATCAAGATTGATATGATTTGCTTTATGAATTTAGTTTAATTAATTGATTTATGTGATTAGATACATATTAGTTTATGTTTGTGTTAGAAATTATTAAGAAAAATAAATTAGTTATTCAACTGTTCAAAATAAATGGGTCGAGATTGCCATGTTTACTTCCAATCGTTCGGGGATTATTGGCTGCTATTGGTCCTTCCGTGCATCTATCGTCTGAATATTCTTTCCCGGATCCTTTTTTTATGCAGGTTAACTAAGGTGCGTTTTTTAAGTCAAGTTGGGACTCCCTAACAGAATGCTGTAAAGTTTTTAGAAGCTGTCATTGAGTATGATTAACCTGGAATGATTAAATATCCAAGGGAAGTAAAAAGGGGGTTCTCATATTGCAATGCTGGATAGAAATGTCACATCAGAAATCAAGACCCTCAAATATTTTTGCGACCTTTTTCTTACAAGCATTTTCGTTTATTGGTTGATTTTGCTTAAAACCGATAGCTTTTTTTTGTTCTGAAATGCAGGCATCAACATTTACTGAATGGGTTCAGATACGAGTAATAGATGTATGTTTCAAATTGATTTTTTATATGTAAGATCATGATGCACCGTTAAATTTGGAAAGCAGGAAAATAGTTTGTCGGGCCAGAATGAAATATTATATGAAACCTATTAAAGAATCAAACTATCAATAATGACTAAAGTGTTGACAACTTGACATAAAGCTTCTTGGTTTTATCCCTCCACTTGATTAATTATAGGTGTCAATTTGTTTATAGCACAGGAAAATACATGCCATTAAAATCTATCTTGGAGGAAGATAATCACATGTATAGTTTACGTTGATTGGTAAACATGTATCCAAAACGTTTTTGATATGAAAATGAAATACAAGTAAATTTGGTGCGTCACTTTCGTATCATTGGGATGGGATGATGGAGTTATGTGTTAATGGGTTACCTACTTACCTTTATAGTCAATATGTTACCATTTTAAATATCTTAAACAAAGAAAACAAGGTTCGTCCTTTGCATCGAGTGTAGATTATTTTCGAATATAAATGTGTAGATAAAGAAGTTAATTTTTCTTTTATGGATACCCGGGGATGGTGGGTTTTTTTAAGTCAATGTATGCAATCAAACCGGGATATTCACATGATTGTTTTTGTCCATTTCCATGGCAACCCCTAAGATATGTACCTAGAGAGGTTTCGAGACCTCTTGTGAGAAAACAAGACGCGTGACCATTATACCACCTTTGTAGTGTTAAGATTGCTAACGAACATGTATTGTAACTACATTTGTGATAATAATTTATTTGGTATCCATATATAGGCAAAATAAATTGCTAAAACAATAAATGAAATAACTATAAAATAATAGCCTGTTAATACATTTTTTTATAGTAATTTATTTCATATACATCTCTTTGCAAGATATTTTGCTATAAAAATTTTAATAAAGAGATAAACTTAACCAGAATAGGAAACATGTTACATTTTACGACAAAGACAAAGCATTAAATAAAAATATATATTGAATATAAGCATATATTGCATCTTATTTTTAGCTCCCAATAAACATAAAGTAATATTAAAAAACAACGTTCAGACAGAAAATATAGTTAGTGCACCCTACCGTAATAATTTTTTTAGATAACTATTTTAATTTATTAAATGACCTAATAATAAGAATACAGTTACTTCGCTACATTGTCGAATTAAATTTGAAGAAGTACAAATGTGATATTTGTGGGCCGAATATTGAAGCGGTATCACGGTACATTGTATTTTTAATCTATTTTACATTGTATCCTTTATTTTATGCGATTGAAAATTAGGTGTATGCAAATATATATATATATATATATATATATATATAATGTCATATATTGGTTTCTTATGTCTTATGCAGATATAGTATCAAAATAACTGTTACTGACATATCTTATTTTCTGACCTTCAATTCACATGGGTTACATGCTGGAAAATGACACCTTTCCTGAGGAGTTATTGAGTATGGTTGGTAAGAAGATGTTGTTCAAAATTGCACTGACTGATTATAATATAACAAACAAAGTTGGACCTTATGCTGTCGCAAGTATCTCATCCAACGAATCTCTTATCAATGCTTTAAAAGAATCGTTTACATTTCAAAAGGTAATTAACTTTGTTAATTACTAAATAATTGTTATTCAAAACACATATGTTTCATGTAATTTTAACTAACTTATTTTTTATTATTGCTTTGTAGGAGTTATCAAAACATGTTGAAATTCCGTTCTGAATAATCTGAATAGTTGGATGTCTTTTTATTTTCAGTTATCATATGTATTCCCATAATATATTAACTTTCGCATCCTTTATTTAGAAGATTGTTGTATTAATTTCATGATGTTATGGTTAGTTAGTATATATT
>JAOXNX010000001.1:33353744-33368336 GCA_028566075.1 Solidago caesia
AAGGAGGGGAAATGTGTGGCTGAGATTTGTTCTCCCATTTTCACTCAAATCTTCATGTGCAAATGAACATTTCTCATAAATAAATATAGGATTAGTATAAATAAATATAATGATGAATTCTCAATTATATAGTTCAAATTCAAAATCTATTTGGCCTAAATGATTTGGTTTAAAATAGTTGTTAAAAAATAGTTGTAGTTTGGATATTTTCTAAAACTTATTTTACGAGAACATCGGTTTAGAAACAACAATAAACCAGATAAAAGAAATGTTATCTATTAGCTTTTGACGACAAAAACTTAGAATTAGTAAAAAAGTCGTTATTTTACCAATGAGTTCTATATATATATTAATAGTTTTCGTGTTATAGAGTTTATTTTATGATTTTGTACATCAACACATATTTTTTTTAATAAGGTGATAATAGATTTACATTAATGTTTTTCTACATACATAACGTCATTTTTAAAATTAAAAAAAAAAAAAGATAATGATGAAAAACAAACTTTAATGGTGTAGTTGTTGTTTCTTTGGGGAGTGCAGTTGGCTTCTTTAAGCAAACCAATCATATCATATTATTATTCATCCCCCACATCATATCTCTTACACATAAACCCATTAAACACATATCATATCTCTCTTTTTCCTTTTTATTTTATTGCCAAATTGGCACCCAAAAAAGATCCTAATCTCACAAATATTATATTCTGACAAATTTAATTCCTTTTTTCATTTTAAAAAAAAATATGGTTTTTTATTATTTGATCATTTAATCAATACCCTTTATTTGATTTCAATCTTGTTATTAAAAGATTGTAACTTTATTAATCTTTTCTTGATACATATTCTTAAAAATAATTATGGGTAATGTTGGAAGTAATAATTCCTCCAGTCGGCGGAGACAAGGCAGCCGGCGGGGAAACCACAACACCCACCACCCACATCCACCGCCACCGCCGCAACAGCCGCCGCCGGTAATATTCGCTGCCGCAACCCCATACCCATCACAATACCCAAGCCCTAACCCACCATATTACCAGTATCCAGCTGGTGCATACTACCCACCACCGCCGGCGGTTCCGTTGCCGGATCACCACCGTATGCCGATGATGATAGACCCAGGTGCGGCAGGGTGGGTGGGTGGGAGATACCCATGTGCACCTGTGATGCATCATCCAACACCTTATGTTGATCATCAAAAAGCTGTGACAATTAGGAATGATGTTAATTTAAAAAAGGAAAGTTTAAAGATTGAAGCTGATGATCAAAACCCTGGAAAGTTTCTTGTTTCTTTCACTTTTGATGCCACTGTTGCTTGCAGGTTCATTCTTCTATTTTTTATTTTTTTTATTCATAAGTTTTCTAGCAAAAAGGTTTAGTAGGAGAAACCTAACCCCGTGGGCCTGTGGACCTGTCTGGCCCTTCGCTAAGTTCCTATCCTAGGCAATGTTCTGTCTTTGAGTACCATCTTGTGGAGACGGAACGGGGGAACGGATTCAACCCGTAATTGTTTTCTAGCAAAGTCCTCCACGATGGCCCCACAAAACATTTATGCTCTGGGAATGATATACCCTTTGAAGAAAATATATACTTTTTGTACTTTAATAGTAATTTTTTTGTTTGGTTATTGAATTGATATGCCATGTGGGTTTTGGATTTTTTTTTTTTATACGAAAGATGGTATCTTTGTTCATCATATGATTTTCTTCATGGATTTTTTTTAGTCATGATTCATGAATGATTAAATGATTGCTTATTGAGTTTTAATCAGGTTTAGTGCTATTAGATGTCAGATTTTCATTTTTTTTTATTTGGATATAGCTATTTATATTAGTGTATTGTAGAAAGATATGATGTGATGAGGCTTAACTGTTCTTCAACTTTATATAAGCACACAACTTGTGTAGGAAAATGGAAAAGTCCCATTCTGCTATATAGATATGGAAGGTAATGTCTTCTTGTAGTGCACTTGAAAGATGCCAAGTTCGCTTGCCTAATTGGCAATATTCAATGAAATTATGAGTTACAAGATGATTGGCGAAAATAAAGATTTTTTGTACTTTTCCTGTTTGATTGACTTATGGGGAAGATTTGAAGAACGATTTGCCAAACAAGTTGGCTTTTGCTAGAATTGGGTGTATAAACATCCCTAGTCTGGTTGCTGTTTCATAGACTGCATTGACCAATAAATGATAAAAAGCTTGCTGTTTTTGCTATTATATAGAATAAGGTCTAATTTCAGCAGTGTTGGATATCGTAGCCAAAGTATGCCTTAACTTGAGCTTTATGTGCTGTTTTAGTGTCATCTTAGTTATGTGCATCATGAAACTGGGACCCATGAACTGACTTTCTTTGTTTAACATTTTTTTCATGAGATATCGAGACTGTTTTATGTTTTCAAAGAGTTATTTGTGTTTTGTAAAAATAAGTTGTTGTAAAGTTCAATTTAGAAGCAAGTGTATCTAGTTGCATAATCTTAATGGAAAAATGTCACGCAATATTGGGACAAAGGGTGTATATATAGCCATTTTTGTTGTTTACTTGAGGAGGTATGTTTGGTTGGATGGAAGTGAATGACAAGAAATGAAATGAACGAGGTTATTGAATAATGGAATGAGGGTAATGTGTCCATGCAATTCACTGAAAAGATGCTAAATTTAAATGCCTATTGGTACAAGTGGAAGTTGTGATGAACGATTTGTGTGACTAGTGTATACCAAAGGAGTTGGCTTTAAGTAGAGGTGGGTCAAAGCCATTATTTGTTGTCCACTTGTTCTGAAACCCTAGTCAGGATTGCCATTTATAGCCTACACCGACTAATAGACGATAAGAAAGGTTGTTTTTGCCATCATATAGGAATAAATCCCACCGTTTCGGAGGTGGTTGTCCTCATGGATATTGTGGCCAAAGTATGACTTAATCAGAGTTGTGCGTAATATGTCTTTGCTTATTATAACATTATAGGACTCTTTCATATTTTCAAATAGTAGGTCCGTGACTAGTAAAAAGAATGTTGGAGAGTTCGATATATTTTAGAATTAATCTTATTTGGTTAAAGGTGAATAGTCTTAATAGGAAAAGATGTCACTTAAATTTGGAATGAAATAAGTGTATCTAAACTCTTCTTTGTATGTCCATGTTGGTATACTTAAGGGTATGTCTGGTTGCACAAAATTGAAGGACAAAGAATGAAAGAAATAGAATGAACAAGATTATGAAAAAATGGAATGATCCATTATATTCCAGTGTCATGTTTGGTTTGCATGTAAGAATGCAAAAAGTCATTCAACTTTTCAATCTTATCGTTTAATATGTATATTTGATTGCTGAGATATACTTTTCTTTTATATTTTTTTTTTTGTTAAATGTTTATTAGACATGGCATGTTGAGAAAAAGTTAAATAATTTCCTTTATATGTATATTTTCAGTTTAGTACAAGTATGTGTTTTGATATCAGATTTTCATGTTAGATATAGTTATTGTTGTATAGCCTTTTTCCCGTTTACCATATTATGAATTTTGCAAAAAGAAATACCTAAACTAAATAAGATCTTAAGCGATATATATAATAATAAATTATGAAGTTTTTCTCAAAACAGTAATTACATCACATTTTTGTTTAATTAGTTATTTAATCACATTGGTTTTGAGTTTAAAATGTATACTTTGTTCTCCGTGCAGCATCACCATATATTTCTTTGCAAAAGAGGGAGAAGGTTGTAACCTTACCACAGTTAAAGAAGATTCAATTCCTCCAATCACCATTAGCTTTCAACAAGGTTTAGGTCAGAAATTTAGACAAACACCAGGGACCGGAATAGACCTCTCTACACATGAGGAATCTGAGTTATCAAAAGGTATTGAAACGGGTGTATACCCTCTAGCAGTGAAGGCAGAAGCCACCCCGAGTTTATCAGAAGATGGGAAACAAGTTCCCAGTGTCAGTAATTCCCAAATAACCGATGCAGTGTTTGAGAAAGTTAAGGGTGAATACAAAGTTAAAGTAGTGAAACAGATCTTATGGGTGAATGGAATAAGATACGAGTTGCAGGAGATTTATGGGATTGGGAATTCTGTTGAAGGTGGTGATTTTGATGCGAATGATCCTGGTAAAGAATGTGTTATCTGTTTATCAGAACCTCGAGACACCACAGTCCTTCCTTGTCGTCACATGGTATGAACATATCTTTTTGATGCTTGACAGTTAAAAAATGATTATTCCATAGTTTATTAAGTTGACTTGTGATTTAAATGCAAAAAAGATCTAAATTTTTGATCATATTGTGTATGGCTTATAACTTCGTGGGTTTGATTTCAGTGCATGTGCAATGGGTGTGCTAAAGTTTTGAGGTTTCAAACAAACCGGTGCCCCATATGTAGGCAGCCGGTTGAAAGGCTTCTGGAAATTAAGGTCAACAATGGTGCCGAAGATTGAGGTTCAGATGTCAAAAAATTTACCATGGCTTTGGCCCCCCTGAAGAAGCACCAAAATGGAAGGAGGAGAACGAAAAGGAAGCAAATCGGGGCACCCACATGAAATAGTAAGTTTGGAATAATGTAGGTATGCTGATTGTCCAAAATCAATGATATTGTGAGTTGATAGGAATGAGGACTTGTGCACATTTGTTATGATTTGGTTTGGTGCTTAATGGCACAATGGTTTTAGAGTGTTGAGTTTGAAATATACAAACATACAAAGCCGTATGAGGTTACCGTTTGTCCGACTTATCTGATTAATGGAAGTGTAGATATATTCTCTCATTTGATATGATTGTCTCTACAATGCTAAAATCTTATGCCTTTCTAGTGTTTCATCTCTATGTTTTCATCTTCTGATACTTGAAATATCAAAAGCTAATTTCACTTGTTTTCTAGTTTGCTTACTCGACTTTTTTCTGGAACACTGAACTTCTACTAAATCTTGCTCTAAGATGAGAAATAAATTATTTTTTCATTGGACCCAGATATGAGTTTTGAGTTTTTCGAAGATCTTAAAAGATGTACGGTAATATTTCAATCCATTTATAGTATTTACAATAACTAGAACTATGATTAAAAATACTCATTCGCAAGTTCGCATTTATTTTGAGACAAATCGAGTATTTAACAACAATTAGACGTTAGGGAAGAGTATACGTTTATTTTGAGACGAATCTGAGTGTTTAACAAACAATTAGACACTAACGAAAGGGTATCATATTAGGATAAATAATTTTGTATTGTTAGAAAAATTGGACTTTTATTAATGCAACATAATATGTTGGCACATGTTAGATGGAAACACATTTATGCTTGATACATTTGGTAAACAAACAAATGAAAGTGAAGAAGATTTTAGTTGGGGCAAACAAACATCTTACAACCAACCTAATAATACTTCAAATCATGACACTTTATGTTTATGTTGTTTTTTTTTAACGACTAACTAAACACTTTAATGTTCATGTCCATTAAAATAACAAGCTCCTAAAGTTTCCTTGTAGTCAGTCAAATAAAATTTATCAACGACGACTGAACCTTGTGTTGGAGAGCATTATACCAATTGGGTGGTTTTGTTGTGCTAGAGATTTAGAATTAACAGGTTTTGTAAAGCTGAATGCTACTGTATAAAATAAGATAAACAAAGTGCATCAAAAAATATATAGCAAAACCAAACCAATAAACTTTAAATTCCTTACCAACACAGTAAAAATTAGTATCGAGGGTTTAGAATCGCAATAGCATGATGCCATGGAACATGGGAATTAGATTAGATTAGTAATCAATTTAGAAACAAGAAAGAAGAGACTTGAATTATTAAGGTTAGTTATTCCATATCGCTTTTCTTACTTACAAGGCAAAGTATCCACTTTTTAACCCCCATCCGCAATGGGCATATGGGCATCACCTGTTGTTGGTTAGTCTATCATCTGCACAAAACACCTATTTGCTTTCACAAACTCACCTTAACCAAAATACGGAGCACTCAAAAACCCATCAAAACCTCAACGCTCCCCCAACAAAAATAAGCTCAAAATCATTGCCTGCTGTTGCTACCACCAGTGCCGACTCTTGGAGGCTTTTCTGAAACCGAATCTGAGGTGCCAGGTTGAGTTTCAGACGTCGGTCTGGTCCAGACCTTGATATGCCCTTCTCGACACACAGTAAGGATGGATTCCTGAGTGAATATCAAACCAGAAAGAGGTTCTGTCTCGGCACGGTGAACGACCAATGGGGAGATCATTGGTACGTCTCGCATGCTTGGTGCAGGTTGCAAACCACCAACTGTGCTACCGTTGTCCCAATGGGCCGAATGGTTTCCACTATTGAATGTTGGGGACCCACCTGCAGCCCGACGCAATGGCACCACAATCTCATTCATTTCAAGATCCCATAGCAGCAACTGTGTGTCCTGCAGATAAGCTGTTGGTTAAAAATTTCAACCATCTATATATATATATGACTTTCAATTATGACACTTGTAACTTTCAGTTATGGCTCTAGCATACCTGGCCAACAGAACCAAATCGATACATGACACTTTCATCAGTGCCATCAGTATTCGGAGATGACCAATACGGGTCAAACGCAACTCCACTAACCTGAAAGCCCAATAATAATATCAGGACCCCAGACACGACACTAAAGATGTAAATAAATCAATACTTACCCATGAGCTATGCCCTTCGCCCCATGCAACAATCTTGCGTTCTTCCATACTCCAAACCTGGACTAGATCATCTTCACCTCCAGTCAATATGTATTTTCCATCCATGCTGTCATTTGATACAATTTATCAGAAATTATCCTCAAAAAGAATTAGTTAACTTATGGTTTTCTATACAATTCCTACCTCCAAGAGCAACATAACAGAGCACCGTAATAGCTTTTCCCTCCACAAATAAGCTGTTCAGTTTTAAAGTCAAAGACTCGAAGATAACCTGTAACATTTGAATAAACCAAAAATTAAAAATAAAAATTAAAAAGGAAAAATAAGCAACCAAACATCTAATAAATTTTTAAAAAATTTAAAGTTAAGATATTATATACCATCTCTTCCTACAGTTGCAATATTTGACCCGTCACTTGAGAATGCAATGCTGTTTATTGAACCTTGACATATATGCCACCGAGCAATTGGATTCTGCACAATGTGAATAAATTTTGTTTAAAAAGGAAACATAGATAAGTTCATGTATATAAAGAAATCAATCAGTACCTTACTATGGCGTGCATGTGAAACGGAAAATTGAGTTGGATCCTTGACAACAGAGAATGAAGGATCACCTGAACCATCTTTGTTCTGGAAAAAAGACAGGTAATATTTCATGGGTGAATATGTAAATCCCACAACCGACACATAGATAAATGTACATGTTATAATTTTATATTACTTGCCTTTTCATATACATACATATTTCCATCTGCATGTGCAACCACAAAAGAACCATCGCTATTAGGAACCCATGCAATACTAGTACACCGACTGTGAAAAGCAAGAACATCTTGATGATTATATTCAGTATATATTCTAAGGTGCATCATGAATGAAAAAAGAGGCAAAAAAGATTGACGAATCTACAATACAAAAGAGCTTATGGAAGGTTTGGTCTTGCCTGCTATTTACACAGCCATCTTTGTTAAAATGCTGGGCTCCAACAAGTTTTTTTCCAACATCTTGTAATTGCAGTCTTAACGACACTGAATATACTACAAATTTCACAACATACATAACGATCAAAAACCACATAAGATAGTTGATGAAAAAGAAGTAAAGAACATAACACAGCAAATAGAATACCATCTCCACAAGTCAACCCAATGAGCAAATCATGTCCATCTCTGGCATCCGGATCAAAAGCATGGGAAATGGGATTTGAAGTACTAAAATGTATAGACTTTATAGGATCCTGCATAGATTGTAACAAACTTTCATGTTCCAGCTTCATTAAGGGGTGAATTTGCGTTATAAATTTGATTATACGAAGACTTTATAAGCAGTTTAAAAAAACCAATTCTGCTACTGATTATCTGATTAAGGGAGGCTAAAACTACCATTTTAACTTAACCTAAACTAAGAGACTTTTACACCTATCTCCCCGAGCATCTATTTTATTACAAAGATGTCCTATTTGGTTGGTTTATTTATTAACGGCTTAAATAACCAGAATTTGTCAAATACTCAAAAATATGATTAACTTATTATTAGAACATCAGGCAGCTGAAGTACATCTAAATACTACATAATCTACAGCCTGTTGGATGAGAGCAGATAATCTGATTCCGATTACTAAGATGGTGTTTGGATTGCATTGTGAGAGAATATCCAATTATAATGCAAGTAAAATGTACATAATCCAAATAAATGTTTGGCAAATCATCTGAAAAAAGTGATTAGGAAGAAGGCAATGATTAAAAAGCAGGATGAGACAAGCTTTTCATTATGCTGTTCTAGAAACACCAAATCTGTTCTACAAAGGCAATCCCAAATACCCCCTCAATATCATATAATCACTTTCAATGCACATCCCAATACCATCTAAAAGTAACTAAGATCTTATTTAAGTACTTGAAACAGAGGAATGCATTGCAAACTGGGGTCATGATGACATTGAATCAGTACCTTATCCTGCGAACTCAAATCACTGATAAAGATAGCATCACCAACATTGAACACCAAATAAGTCCCCTTCCCATCAAAGTTTGAATTATTTGCATAACTATTACTACTTGAAGTACCCGATAACCCGACTTTACTTGTCCCACTCAAACCCTTGCTTCCACCATTCCCGCCAACAAAACCAAGAGTCTTACTCCCATTACCTCCTAAAAACTTCGCAGCTGCTGATCTCACCCCGCTGCCAACACCTAGACTTGAAGATGATGATGATGGCAAAGATGTTGTCGGTTTATCCTTCAGACATGCAAGAGTCACCTGCATATGTCCACCTAAGTTAATTATGAACCTTTTAAGCTGCAAATGTAAATCCAAATCCTTTCCCAATACAATGTTCGCTTTCAATTAGCAATTCATTGTTCTTATAAGGCATCAATATCCTCATAAAACTAAACTTTAGCACAATAGTCATAACAGCCTACAAAAAGTTTTTTTTATAAAAAAAACTCCTTTTACGTCAATTTCTAAGTATTACAATAAGTAATCCAAATGCATACACAATCTTTATAATGCAGTCCAAAAATTCATCAAATTTAAGCTACTAACAAATTATATCATATCATCATAATCAACAAGAGAGGAGTCTATTATCTAGTTGAAGCAAATGTAAATCCTTATGCTTTACAAATACAAATACTCTTTTAGATTGTATGTATAATTCTACCTATCTATATCCATACAATTATATAAAAAAGCATCTGCCTTAAGGTTCCTGCAATGTTTAAGACAATTAATGATCTTATAATTAACGACAGACGGTTTGATCCCACAGACCTCTCCTTTGTCTAATCTCAAACTTCTATTTCCTATCGCTGTAGCCAAAAACACCCTCTCTTTTTTTCCACCATATATATACCAATACAAACATATAAAATTTAGTATCAAAGTCGACATGTTGCGAAAAATATGTCATTTACACAATTTCTCTACACAGTTGTAGAAAAATTCGTAGAATTTTATCAACTTGTTCGCACTAATAAATGTCTAATCTTTGCACCTATATGTGTATATATATATATATGCACTTAAAAAATGCATACCAAATTAAATTTTCTTCATGCTTAAAAGCATTTAACATCATTTTGCAACACCCAATTTCTTCAAGTTAGGAAAGTGCAAAGAAGTACAAATTGATCTCTACACTTTTAAGTATAAAAATCGCTATGGTTTATAATATCTTTTGACACTTATAAGTTATAAATGTAAACATTTTGCACACATTTATAAGTGCAACCAAATTAACAAAATGTATAAAAATGAAATACTTGATATCAATTAGCAACACTATATATAAAGTTATTGTTTTTTTTTTTTTGTATAAATTTTATATCCAACACAAGGCTCAAAATTGGCCTAAAAACATTTGATTTCCAATGTCAAAAAGCCAGCATTTTTCCTATCATATCTAACATGATTGCAAACAATAGTAACATAAGAATTCACATAAAAAAAACCCAAAAAAAAATAATTAAATAATAGAAAGATAGTAAAATTTAAAAAAAGAAAAAGAAATGAAATAGACCTGAGTAACAGATTTTCCATGGGTGTAATGAAGGAAACCAGGTGGATGTGATTTCTCATATTTAAGTTTATATCTACCTTCTGGTGTTTTAAAGTATGTTTTCAAACCAGCTTGCTGTTGTTGTTGTTGACCGGCGGTGTTGTGGTGGTTGTTGTGGTAGTTGTTGCCGGACGACGATGATGACATCATTGTGTGTGTGTTATTTAGTTGTGTTGGGGGATTAATAGATCATGGTCGGACTTTAGAAAATGTTTCATTGTATGTGTGTGTGAAGTGGTTTGTCGAATACAATTTTTATTTTTTATTTTTGGTTAGGGTTTTATTAAAAGAGTTGAATTAAATGATGGGTTCATTGAAATTGATATGGAAATAAAGTGGAATGAATGAATGAATGGATTTATTTGTTTGTATATCTTTAAAAGAAAAGAAATTTAAAATAAAATACATAAAGATGGATTATTAAAAAAAACAACATTTAAGATTTAATAAGTAACAAGAAACAAATCTGAGCCACACAAATTTAAACTCCAACTCTCCTTTCTTTCACCCCACCGCCACCACCACCCCTGGCGGCTTCCTTCTTCCCCGCCTCCACCACTACTATCACCATTCTTTCCCGCCGCCGCCACCACCACCACCACTGTCACGCCGTCATGGCGTCATCTTTTTTCAATGATAATACGATACGGGCTCCGCCCTTAGTTTTTATTTATAAATGGGAGATGGTGGGGTGATTGGTGATTGTGATAATCTACTGTACAGGATCCGTCTTTTATTTATGGGGCGATGGTGGGGGTGATCAGTGTTGGGGTGATCGGTGATGGTGGTGATAATCGGTGATGGTGGTGGTTATCGGAGATAGTGGGAATGGATAGCTTGATCAGAGATGGTGAGAAATGGATGATTTTATTAAATACCTTTCACATTTTCTTCCCTTTCACCTTTTTTTTATTTTTCCTTAACCATTCACCTTCTATTTGGACCCTACATCATTTTATTAAATACCTCATAATATAACCAATATACCAATCACAATAAAACACACGATAATAAAACAAATAAAATGGACCAACAATGAACCTTTCACCCTAGGTGAAACCATTCACTTATACACATTTCACCCTCCTTTCACCTACCTACATCACCAACCTTTAATTCATTCATTTTCTTTTCACCCTTCTTCACCCACATACTTCAGTCACCCTTTAAGAATGGTCTAACAACAACAACAATAACAACAACAACAATAACAACAACAACAACACAGTACCTAATCTTTGCATAAGCGGGGTATAGGGGAGGTGAGATGTAGACAATCTTGTCTCTACCCAAAGACACAGAGACTGCTTTCATAAGGACCTCCGGCCAAACAGGTAAAGAACAAGAGAAAGTAAGTACGTGTATGTATATGTATCGATGTATTGCCGTATTTGTTGTAATCATAGTCCGTATCATATGTCATAACCTTAACTTATTCATTTGAGTTTGTTTTATTTTTGAATTGTTGATTGCTAACCGGATAAATCTAGTCAATGGTCTACAAAGGATTCGAAGACTATTTCAATTTGTACATGCGCTGCTGTATGTGCATATACAAATTCTTTTTTCTTGAACAGCTTCGAAATATATATAATGAAAAGAGTCTAACAAGAAACTAGACAAGAAGTGTTGCAATTATAATTACAATGACTAGCATCCTATAAAGGATTAAGCTTCCAATCAAACCAACTAAAATTACAAGATTTAACTCTATTGATGACCCAATTGTGAGAAAGTAAAACTACTTCATCTAAGATGACCTCAACTTGGTGACCGTATTTTGAAAACAAACACGAATTCTGTTCTTCCAAATTTGACCAAATGGTTGTTTGTGTGATGACTTCTAGTTGTTTCTTTTTCTTCGCATTTAAAGCGTTGACAATGGGTCTCTCACACTACATCCTATCTTTTACTCTCAACCAATCCCTTTATGCCACCTCATTGTTACCTTTTTCATCTGTCACTCCCATCTCTCACTATAATTTTGTTGGCAACGTCATCTCTCACTGCATCTCATCTCTCACTACAATTAAATAAATAAATAAACCCACAAACAAACAAATTTCATAAAAGACAGACTTCTATAATTAATGCACCCCTTTCTCTTGCACGAGAGCCCATCTTTCACTTCTCTATCTTTCACGCATCTCTTGACAATGGTGGCGGTGTTCTAGTGAGAGATCTCATCTCTTTCGTGCCATCTCTAATCCATTGCCAACGCCCTTAGACATGCGGTGTCTAGTATACGCAAGTTTGTGGACAGAAGGTTTCTTCCTCCTGATGGTCCTCCTACAATTTGGAATAAAATGGTCCCTAAAAAGGTAAATATTTTTGTAAGGCGGGTATTAACGGATTGACTTCCTACATGTACAAAACTACAAACCCGTTGGCTCGAGATGTGCCTTTGGAATCTATTTGGTGCCCGAATTGTCAATCTAGGTTCGATTGTAATGACCATGTTTTTTTTGAGATTTTACACTTGCTATGGAGGTGAGAAGACAAGTTTCTAACTAGTTGCAACTCGGTATCCCTCATAATGGCCCGCAGGAGCTGATAGATTGGTGTCGAGATTTTTTAGTCCCAGTAAAAACAAAACAAGTGATTCAAGCTATTTGCTTTGCGTGGTGGTGGTCCCTTTAAGAATCTCGTAACTCTAGACTTTTCAAAGGGACTTCAGAGTCGAGTGGGTAGGTACTTAAATTCATAGTGTTTGTTTCATATTTTTGATGTCTAGCAGAGATCGTAGTTACCTTTGTCTGTGGTCTTTGTGGCAGATATACCCTATTAGTTTGATGTAATTATAACCTTTTAGTATTTTCGATAGCTTGCCGAAAACTTGATCATTAATATAATCTGGTTGTTAAAAAAAAAAACATTTATTTATTAATTACCATATATCAACATAAAAGAGCTCTTATAGCAGCTTGATATATTACACCACCTTTTTACACCAATAAAATAAGAAATCTGATATTCGTGTCACTCTTTTTTATATTCTTATTACCATAATGTACAAGTACCTCAAATATTGTAGAAGTATTTAATGCATAGTTATAATAATTATTTTAAAAAAAAATGATACCAATATCAATTACTATAAAAGAATGTGAAGTCACCCACTCTCATTTCTCTTACACCATCAGATTGACTTCGTCATATCGTAAGACCATCACAAATCATCGAAAACCACAAGAAACCATCACCCAAAACTAAGAGATCAGCCTTTCAGAAACACTGTGTAACAACTCGTATTTTATTAATGCGCGGTTAGTTTTAATCCTAATTAATTATATTAATTAGTACGTTTAGACGATTTCTAATACCGTATGATTACTAGCTATCTAGTCGAATGCCCAAAAACCTCTACGTATACTTCAAGTATTCAAAGATTATTCATTTAAGTCCAACATAGTAACAAGTCCATTTTACTTGTGTGCATTATATTGTTTAACCAAGAATGATAAAAGGTTACAAGTGTATATATTTTACTAGACTTTAAACATATTTATACACTTATAATTCATGGAAATAAAGTCAAAAACTTCCCCATTTTTGGTTGCAAAAACCGTCCCCTCCTTCCCCCAAATTCAACCCACTTGACTTTGTTTCACCAAGTTTACACTCCACCTCCATCTCCCTCAACACTCTTTCACCCACACCCTCATTGCATTATTGATCAACAACACAAAGTCTTTCTCTTTTCTCTCCAAAACCGAACCCACCTCCAAGGAGTAATAATAATACAAGTTTTTATCATAATCACCTCATATACTAGCATCTAAAGGCTTCAAGAGTCATCAATCTTTCTAAGCATTCAAGAACTCAAGTCATCCATATTTATCTTTCATATACTTGGATTTATCTCTTCAAGAACCTCATTGTAAGTAAGTTAACTTTTCTAAAATACTTCGATCTTACTTCTTTAGCTAAAAGTTAGATGATCAAGCTTTGATCATGTTGTCTTTGTAATAAAAGTTACCAAAAAATGTTAGTTATGTGTGACTTGGTTTTGTTCAAAATAAAGAGTTGTTCCAAGGAGTTTATAAACGAGTTTATGCATGAAAAACACTTAACTTAAGTTAATTAATCAAAGGAATGGCATGGCTAAGCCTTAGAATGGATCAAATGCTTGTAAACTACACCTTTGGCTCGATTGCACTAAGCTTGCGCCGCAGGTATCCTTCCCTCACCGCAAAAGATGCTCAGAACCCGACCAGTGACTGACTTGCGCCGCAGGTCATGAACCCTTTCAAGTTCCTGAACAACCTTTCAAGTTCGAAACACGTTTAAACGTTACCTAGAGTCGAGCCTTTGATCATAAACACTTATATAGATGATTAAACATCATTTTCATTGCATTAAACACTTTGATAA
>JAOXNX010000001.1:33473769-33485136 GCA_028566075.1 Solidago caesia
CCATCTTCGATATAAAACATTTTTTGAATAATAATATCAT
The DNA here is from genome assembly GCA_028566075.1 of Solidago caesia. Taxonomy (NCBI): domain Eukaryota; kingdom Viridiplantae; phylum Streptophyta; class Magnoliopsida; order Asterales; family Asteraceae; genus Solidago; species Solidago caesia. Next base: position 33,473,810 of record JAOXNX010000001.1, read on the forward strand.
TGTATTTTAACATGTCTTATCCATAACTACTAATTATATTATTATAAAAACTTAATATTTTAATCTCGCGTATTACGCGGGAAAATAATCTAGTTGATTATCAAATAAGAGTAAAAAAATTAATGGTAATCTCACATGCTGGACATGTTTTTCTCTAGCTCTATGATTGTTGATAAATAAATAAATAATAATATAATAAATATGTACATGGAGAGAAGACAGGATCTAAAACGTATCGTACTATCGTGTGCTTCATATTATTATTTAATACATTGGGTGAATTTTAAAAAATTTATTAAGCAAATAATAGGGGTTGACAGCAGGATTATGTTATGATGTTAGTGGTATGGGTTGGATGTCCGAAGGTGATACAAGAAAAACATGGGTTTGACTAGGCTATAGTTTGGCATGTTAGACTTATGAATTTGGGTTTGAGTTCTAAAATGCTAATGTATTTTTATGAATGTATGTATATAGTTATACGATGTATTTTTTTACTTATCAAGATACCTATCGAATTATTAAAAAACCTTCATATATGTGCATTGTAATTTTTTATTCCTATCAAACTTTCAAATAATGCTTAAAAAGAATCATGAACTTAATAGTATTGTTGTTCATCAAAATCTAAATATTCTATCATCATATCTAAACAATTTGGAGAGTTGATGACCATTTTTGAACAATATTTAAAAGTTTGATGGTAATAAAAGAAAAATACGATATGTGAATGAATTTTAAAAGTTCGATAAATATCCTGATCAATTGAAAAAATCATAGTGTAACTATGTACCTTCCTAAAGGTACGTTGTATTTTAAGGCATAAATCCTACCAATTATTATTGTTATACGCACACAAATGATATATCCTACTAAAGTAACCTATTAATAATCATTCTAAGATTATTATACATGATAAAATAAAATGGTGAAATGATGAAATATAATTAATGGATCGGAAGTATTATCAGGTTGTGATTTTAAAAATATTATTTGAGGATATATATTTTCCAATACATATGAGAATCATCACTACATCATGGATACGTTTGGCAAAAATAACCCGAGTTAGGAACTGAGGTTGGAGCTGGAAGTTGAGACGCATGGGCCTTTTTTTCTAATGTTTCTTGAAATAGCTTTTGTTTTTAAGCTCCTTGTGGCTTTTTTTAAAAAAAAATCCTTAAAATTTCTATTTAAATAGGGCTTTTTTTCAAAGGAATCTTCTTTTTAAAAAGCCAAGCCCCAGGGGCCAGCCAAAGCCCCAAAAAAGTATTACCAAACAGCCCGATGACTATGAAATATGGTTTGGCCCATTTACATTGAATATTTTTATTAGTTGGCTACTTGGCTTACCAATTTAAGCGTCTCATATCAAAACCACCGCCTCTTTGTGGCTTTGTGTACTGAATTAGAGTAATGTTTTAACGACTTTCTTCGAGTACAAAGTTTCATTTAACCAGTTTATATTCGTCCCCGATTGTTAGTATCGGTTTTCATCATAACCTATGCCACCATATTTTAGTATGTTACAGATTTTTGGTAACATCAAAGGCACAAAAGTGAGAAGATTGTGAAAATGATTTTTAACCGTTATGAACATGTTTAAAATCTTGGCATTGCTAAGAAGGTGACAATGGTGGTTGTAGCCTTGTAGGTAATGTTTTGAAAAACAAACCGAATACTAAACTGTTTAATTAATATTTTATCAATTGGACCGGGATTGAACTGCATACCAAAGTATACATTACCATAATAACACCAAATTAGTTTTAGTTTAAACATAAGTTCAATAATATTAAGTTATTACATTATTCATTCAAATTAATCAAATTTTAACATAATAATTCAAAGCTAAACAAGTTCTAATATTAATGATTCAAAGGTTAAATACATTCAAATAATGTTTTGTTCCTTTTATCTAATAGTTATCAAAAGTTAAAAGTAAAAAGAAAAAGTTAAAAGAAAATAAGAACTAATCAGTTTTGACCCGGTTTGAGCCCTGTCTAAACCAGTTACAATTTGGTCTGGTTCCAAACTAGTTTGAAAACCGCCACCCGTTAACCGGTATTTTGCAAAAATCCGGTTCGACCAGTTTAACAACCTTGGTTGTAGGGATTTAGTGAGAGCAACACTGAAAATTTAATTTCAGATGTAGATTGGAAACATGAGCTTAACCGTATCTTGTGTCCAAAACCTAGTCCAGCCTTAAAGTCCTTAATAGGCACATGTTTAGCATAAAGAGAACAACTCGAGCCCACTAAGCTCGAGGCTTAATAAACACGAAAAATCAAAAATTACTAAACCCTTACCTCTTTATTATAAATTTATAAGATACTCGCGTGATACATCAGGGAAAAGTATTAAAAAATGGTGGTTATACGATGTGGCAGTTAATGGCAAACAAACAAGACAAGGTAGCGGTAGACAAAAATGAATACTCTTGTATCAAAATAAGTACAATAAGTAATATAAAAAGTTTATTATTATATCGAAAACATTGTTGGTAGTAATATTAAAAAAAACTTAGATGCTTATGATAGTTGTATATCATAAATTATATATGAAATAATAAAAAAAAATCAATGAAATATTTTAATATATAAATTTAACTTTGTGTTTTGAGAAATTGTGTATTAAAATAAAACTTAAAAATGTACATATTGACATATATTTAAACACGACTCAAGTTAAAATAAATATTGAGTGTTAAAAGAAAAACATAAAAATATATCTTCTTATTTTAAAATTATTATCAAGATGAACCTGTTTTACAAAATTCTCTTTAATCGATGACATTTAATAATTATTATTTTTTTATATATATTAAAAGAGTCTGCTTTAATAACTTATTAACCAATCATAAAGGTTGATTCTCTTAAATTAACTTTTGCTTATATTATAATCATATTTAAAATATTCAATTTTATTTATAAAATTAAGATTAAAACCATCACTGTTGGTTTGTATTTACAACGTTCAATTTTCACAAAATAAGGACAAATCAATCTAATACCATGAGATAAAAGAATACCATTCAGATTTCATAAAAGACAATTCTCATTGGTGATTTATTTCGCAATGACAATTACGAAATGTCAAGGAAAATCTTTATCAACTGTTGGTTTGTATCTACAACATCCAGTTTTTACACACAGAAGATTGTACGTTGCAATCTCCTGAGTTAAATCGAAAAAGGATTTCAAGGTGTTGATATGCAATAAAGATGTCAGATCAAAAAATACTACAAAAAATGTCTTCTACAAAGAAATATTACAAAAGATGAAATAAAATATATGCTTCAATGTTTCTTTATTACATTGTTTTACTTTAATTTTACTTACATTAATTATATTTGAATAAACAATTTTTTTATATATATATTTTTACATTTAAAATTACAAAGGTTTTTTGGTTACATATATTTAACAATTCATTTTATATTGAAAGTATCATAAACATCTCGTGTATTTTAGACGGGTCTAAATCTAGTTTGGAGTAAATAGAACATAACTTATAGTCCTTAATTTTAAAATTTAAATATAAATATAAATATAAATTCATAAATTTATTTAATTGGTAATCATACCAAAAATCTTCAAAATTCTAACCAAAAGTCCAAAACACAAGACATAGAAAAATATCAATGAGGTTTAAAGGCTCCAGCCCAAATAACTCCAGTCCCTAAATTATGGGCCTAGCCCATATAAGTCATACACCTAGCCATATAAAAGAATAATCGTTACCCGCATTTTGTTCACAAGCACTAGTAGGGTTTTCGGCAGCCGCTTTCATCTTCTTCATCTTCAAAGTCTAAACCGGAACCAGTTCACTCAATCTCGCAAACATGGGGTATGCTTTTTTAATCAACTTCATACATCTGATATCATTGTTTATGTTTCATTTGGCTGTAATGAGCTAATATAGATTCTGTAGATTATGTTTTACTGTTTTTTGTGTTTTTTTTTTATTCCACAAAGTAATTAGATCTTAATATAGAGTGGCTTGTGTCACACACAGACACACAGATATATATATATATATTGATTTGTTTCTATTAGGATTGTATTGTTTATTATATTTTTTGAATACTGGGATTTGGTTTAAGTAGATTCTAGGGTTTTGTAAAGAATGAGAAATGAAAGGGGGAAAAAAAAGTAACACCAAACATGGCGTTTTAATTGAGGAATATCTAATGATTTAGAATTACAAGAATTAAGAACATAATAATTATGGGTATTCATTAGTCGGATTAACCAAATAACCCATCCAGTCCATCTGTCATTTGGGTTAGTCGCATTGGGTAGGGAATGGGTTTTGGTGAAACCAAATAAGGAGGTAGTTAAAAGGCTCGGTTTTTGTTTTGAGTTTCTTTAATTGCCCCCCACTCAAAAACCAATTAAACAATAGTTTTCAAGAAATGTTTATAATATCCCAAGTTAAAGATTTGTATGTTATGATTTATTTTTTTGTTTGCTTAAATTGGTGATATGACTTTACTAATGTTTTATGAACATTTAAGATATATTTATAAGGTATGTTTGATTGTTTATTTAGTCGTATGTATCAAAGGATCTTATTACTGCTTGCTTTGGTTCCCTTATTTTATTTTATTTTAAATTTAAATGATGGTAAAACAGAAAGACACACGGTATGGGAGCCGGACGCAAGCTGAAGTCCCACCGCAGGAGGCAAAGGTGGGCCGACAAGTCATATAAGAAGTCGCATCTCGGTAACGAGTGGAAGAAACCTTTTGCTGGTTCATCTCATGCTAAGGGCATTGTCCTTGAGAAAATGTAATTATATAATTTTGTGATTTCACATGAGGGTCGTGACTTGTGACTATTTAGTGTTGTTGACTAATTATTTGGTTTGTCTGCAGTGGTATTGAAGCCAAGCAGCCTAACTCTGCTATCAGAAAGTGTGCCAGAGTTCAGCTAATCAAAAATGGAAAAAAGATTGCAGCTTTTGTTCCCAACGATGGATGCTTGAACTACATCGAAGAAAATGTTTGTGCTCACTCTATGATCATTCAATAACCATTTTATTCTGTTTATTTTAAGTTCTCATTATATGCTTTTATTTTTTAAATAGGATGAAGTTCTGATTGCTGGATTTGGACGAAAAGGCCATGCAGTCGGAGATATTCCCGGAGTTAGGTTTAAGGTGGTGAAGGTTTCCGGTGTTTCTCTGTTGGCTCTCTTCAAGGAGAAGAAGGAGAAGCCAAGATCTTAAATTGTTCGCCTGTTGTCCTGGTTTTGAGATGTTTGTCTAAGAGTTTAAATGTTGGTTTTTGTTTAGATTTGTGTTCGCAGAGAACAGACAATTGGTTCTTCGTTTGTACTGTGATTTTGGTGAACACAATTTATTTAGATAACTATTTCTGCCTAGTTCTTATTGCTGCGTTCACTTGTATCAGTGTGTGATTGTGTTGTGATATTGTTTGGGATGTTATTTTTTAATCTCTGTCCTGAAGCTTTGCTGGATTGCCTTGTTTGGGTGTTTCTTTCAGATGACTGATTTCTAAAAATACAAAAACTAGTACAGTAAAGTGTTTTGAATTTTGCTACTACATTTCTCTTTGTTAAAAGTTGTGAATGTTATGCCATTTTCATTAATACAATATCCTAGAAAGCATAAGTAGCTAGGCTGACAAGTCTTATGTGCAGTTTGTCTTGCCAGCAAATTCGGCACCTTAAAAAAAAGACTTTCAGTGTCTTTTTTTTTATTTCTTGACTCCTTACAGTCGGGAACTCCCATTCCCCTAATGGTTGCTTGAGTGATTGAGTCCTTGTGTTGCATTATCTAATGACCTAGTAATCCATAGAGTTCATATAAAGCGCCACTTACCTAACTGTTCATTTGGTGATGATCATATTGAAAATCTAAAATCAATTACTGATTGCAGATCCATCTTGAAGTGAAACACATTCTCAAAAATATAGATAGTTTTCTTCTTTAGGTGGTTCTCACTTGAGGTTCTATTTAGCCTTAGATTCTCCGTTTCTCATGTTGGCGTTGTTCTCCAGCACATCTCTTGTCTGCTCATATCATCTTCATCAATGTGTCAGATTCGTTCACTGCAAGTTAGCTTCTAGATCTAGCTTCTAACGATTCGGACCTCTACCCCAAGCTTAACATATACATGTAATGCTAGTTTCATTTTTTCTGACTTGGTCAACTCCTTGACGTCAGCCAACATCAGATGAATTGAAAGATTGAAAGGTATGATATCCATCAGTTTTCATAACCTGGCAGTTGGTTATAGCCATCTGGTTTGCAAAGTTCTTCCCAAAATCTTGTGGTTGTTTTGTTATGGACATCAGAAAATGGTTTTGCAACTATCTTTCCCCGCCTAGTTTTTGTAATTGTCTTTCCTGAAATCTTGTGGTTGTTTTGTCTGGAAGGGTATGTCCATACTTCATTCAGACCTCACGTACACAGGGTTGGTTCACAGAAGCTCTATCATTCCTTTGTGCCTTATTTATTACTTTCACTTTGCGGCTTGTTTATAAGGGTTTCAAGTTCAAGTTTGACAAATATGTTTCAAACATCATCTTTTTAGATTAAGTTATAAGTTTTAGGGTTTGGATTTCAAAGTTTCAAATCGAAGTTCATGTTAGATGCCATCTTGCCAAGTCCAATATGACAAATGGCAATATGATAAATCCTTCTTAGGTTGTGTTGTGTGTTTCCAAATTTTCAAGCTTTTGAGTTGCAAGAAAGGTTTCTATATATTTTTTTACCAAAATAAGCAAGAAATTGTATATTAGAAAAGAAAAGATGCAAATAGTGTGTCCAATTCACTTGGGTTTTCTCTGAGTGTGTCTTCATTCAAATAAATGGTGTGTTTTGGTTACACTTTTACAAACAGATCAAAACATCTATCGACAATGCTTTTTAGTTATAAAAATTGCCCTAACCCACATCCCAGAGTACCAAACTCCAGTTCGGGTCATTTTCATCAAATCCATGTATTAATAATGTGATATCTTATATCATGTTTTTGTTACAAATATATACCGATGTTCACATGCTTGCAGTTAAACCTCCTTGTAATACTGAATGAACATGTAATAACAATAAAACTGCGTATAAGCCAAATGCCCACATTCAAGCTTAAGGTATATACATCGTCCTTGCACAAAAGTTGCAAGCCAAAAGTAAGTAAAACAAGATATTAGTAAGCATACCACACTACCACCTACAAAACACATAGGATCTACCCTAACTAGCAAAGGAAGAAGATAACAAGATGTGGGCTCTAGTTAAACTGTATATAGAGCAGATTACACAGTTATGCATTGATTCAGGTATATCCAAAAGGCCTTATATGCAATGACTGATCATTTCGGATGAGTGTCTTCTAACGTGTCCTACCTTTGACAACAAATTAAGCTCCAACAAATTCACTAGTTTAAGATGGACCGATGCTGTCTTCATCGTTTCTACATTTGATATCAAATATGTCATCTTGGTACCTGTCAGAATTGCATTTAAACAACTTTTAGATCATTAGCTCCAGGAGTAGTTTATAGTAAAACTGTAGCAAACTCTTTACTAAAATCATGTGATTCCCTTTGATGCGTCTATAAAGAAAGAAAAACAGCTGTCATAACACTCAAGTAAAAGCACAACAAAAGAGGTCATAAATCACTACTCATGCAAAAAATTTATCTTTTAAAACCTGGTAAGGAAATCGGGCATCACAAATAATTAAATAATTAGGAGTAACAATTCTCTCAGACAATTGACACACCACAGAAGTATTTAGGTACATCAGTAACCTTCATTTTCAAGCAAAACAATACTGCTCATTATATCATCAGACATGCACATACACAAACTCATTCTTAAAATCGATAATATTAACAGGTACCTAAATTGGGCTGGCTCATTCTTCTAACTGAATTGCCTATTTGCCTCCACCGACTTCCTGTCCTTTTTCTTTTGCTTTCTGTCAGTTTTAGGAACTTTCTGCAATGTTGGTGAGTTCTCAGTTTGTTCATCAAACTTATCCTTCTTTTCTCTCTTCTGGGAATTTTTCTTCATGCCATGCCTTGATTCTTGGGATTCCTTTTTAAGGATCGAAGGTGACTCAGAAAGTTGTTTTGCGATTCGCATTATACTGTCACCAATTCTAAATGACTTTTTATCCCCAATCCCATTCTGGCTCTCCTCCTTAACGCCATTACCTTCAGTAGTTATTATCTTGCCACCATTTTCTTTTCTTTCACTTTTCGCGTCAGATAAACTTGAGCCTCCCTTTGTAGTCATGTTTGTCAAGCGTTTTCCTTTCTTGCTTGGCACTGAATCAGAAGCTTTTGCCTTCCTTTTCTTAGAATAAACTTTCTCGCATACGGAAGCCAGTTTTGCATCTTCAACCACTTTATCTTCTTCCACCAAAGGAAGTTCAGAATCATCTTCAACGGTTGCTTTCCCGGCACCAATTTTCTTCACTTTATCTTTCCCATTAGATAAGCTCAAGCTTCCCTTCTGGGTCATCTCTATCATTTTTTTTTCTTGCTTGCTTGTGACTAAATCAGAAGGTTTCGACTTCCTTCTCTTCGAATAAACTTTCTCACCTACAGAAGCAAGTTTTGCATCTTCAACTAACTTATCTTCCTCCACTAAAGGAGATTCAGAATCATCGTCAACAGATGCTTTCTTGGCACCAATTTTCTTCATCTTATTGTTCCCATTGGATAAACTCAAGCTTCCCTTCGGGTCAATATCTGTAATGCGCTTTTCTTTCTTGCTCGGGACTGAATTACAAGCTTCCAGCTTCCTTTTTTTAGATGAAACTTTCTCACTTACAGAATCAGTTTTTGCATTTTCAGCAACCTCATCTCTCGAGCTTCCCATTCGGGTAATGTTTGTATAGTCTTTTTCTTCCTTGCTTGGGACTGAATCACAAGCTTTCAACTTCCGTTCTTTAAATGAAACTTTCTCGCCTACATAAGCCGGTTTTGCATCTTCCACCACCTTATCTTCTTTCCATGGAAGATGTTCATAATAATCTGCTATCTTATAGCCTTTCCAACGGTAATAGGCCAACAACTGAGTTCTCACTGACATAATCTCCAATCCACTATATCCATCAAAATGTTCTCTAGCAAGATCTTGTACAGATCGAACAATGTTCTCAGGTTTAAAAGTAGCCACTGTAGAAAACCTGTCTCCACCATCTATTCTGCTAGCTTCGCTATTTATCCCAGCATTAACAAAAACTTGGGTTTTAATTTTATCATATACCTCTTTGGATAAGCAAGAACAGGCCAACCCGAAATCAACCCGCCTCGAGGCCTCATCTAAAGCACAATTCACAGCATGACAAAACCCTTTGGAATTACTTTGTTTCTCCATCTTACTAAAGTTTTTCCTAAATGGCTTGATATTCGAAGCTTTATTCCAAGCAAACGATTGATCCCCAAAATACGCTACAAAAAATGCTTTTTTGTTCGAGTATTTCTTAGCGTTGTCTGTCGAAGCAGATGGATCAAATATCTGGCCAGGCCACCATGGATAGTTCCTTACCTTTGCCCAAACCATATCCGCAACCTTATACTCGCTGTCCTTTTCCTCTTCCTCAACCACATTTTCATGCAAAACTTTCTCAACGTTCTCCACTACAACCTCTCTCTCATCACCAGATACATCAACCGAATTCTGCATAACAATACCACCACCTTCGTCGTGGTCAGTAGACGCTTCCATCATTCGGGTTTCAGTCTTCATATCTAACAAGTCAGCCCCATTGACAGTCTTCTCACCTTTGTTTCCCTCATTGTTGACCACCATTCCATCCAAAGCATTCCCGGCTTTCTCCATTGCAATCTCTCTCTCATCTGCAGAGACGCTTGCATCACCAACAGAATCCTGAACAACAGTATCACCACCTTTATCAAGATCAGAAGCCGGTTCCATGTTTAGGGTTTCAGTTTTCGAATCTAACAAGTCATCCCCTACCACAGCCTTACTACCTTCCTTTACCTCAATGTTGACCACCTTTTCATCCAAGACATTCTCCAATAGGGTAGCGGGTTCATCTCCAGAAACTCCACCTCCTGCATCGTGCTCAGATGACAAATCCACCATTAGCGTCTCAGTCTTCGAATCTAACAAATCAGACCCAACCACAGCCTTATCACCTTTCTTTCCCTCACCATTAACATCCAAATCTTTCTCAATGTCCTCCATTACAATCCCGACTTCATCTCCAGAAACCCTAACTTCATTAACTGCATTCCGAACAGTCAAAAAATCAGCCCCGGCCGCAACCTTATCACCTTCCTTTTCCTCACCACTAATCACATTTACATCCAAAACTTTCTCAGCATCCTTCTTTACTACCCCTAATTCATCTCCAGAAACCCTAACTTCACCAACCGAATCCCGAACATCAATATCCCTACTTCCATCACAAGACGGTCCTTCCTTTTCAGCCTTGGATTCTAACAAATCAGTATCAGCCGCAGCCTTGACCCCATTTTCACCCATAACAGCAACAACCTCTACTTTGGTTCCAGAAACCCTAGTTTTATCAATTGATTCCTGAATAGAAAAATCACTAACTGTATTCGGTTCATCGGTTAGGGTTTCGGTTTTCGAAACTACCAAGCCATCCCTAACCCTATTCTGTGCTGATTCAGATGAAATAACTGTATCTGGGTTCGTAGACATATATATATGTATATAATCAATCTTCTAATTCCTAAAGAAAAATAAAAACATATATCAATTACTATTACTATAATATTATAAGCAAAGAAATGAGTAAAAGGTGTAGTGTGTGATAACGGTTAAAGAAAAAGAATAAATCTTTTTATTAATATGATTTTTCTGATGAAAGAAGAGTAGACATAATATAATACCTGTGCCTGAAATCCAAGTGCGAAAATCTTGGGGGTGGAAATCAAGAATAGCGGCTTTGTGTCTTCTTTTCTTTTCTAACTTGAAGAACAACCCTTCAATGGAGAAATATATGTCCGTAGAAGAATCAGCATGACGTTTGATAATCTACCATTAGTCCATTACAACTGCAAGAGTCCTCCCATGTTTTAAAAACCGGATTTTTTTGTCGAACCGGTCATCTTACCGTGTCCGGTTAAATCGGCCGGTTCGACCGATTGATTATATTTTTTTTTTTGTTAATTTTTTAATAAAAATGCTACTAAACTTGTTACAATTCACTAAAAAATAATACCAAATAGTTAAAATCCAAAGAAAATATATGTTTTAATGTTCACAAATAATTAAAAATAACATTAAAGTATACATATCATCATAAAAATTACAACAAAAAAACTATAAAAAAAACAAAACCGGTT
>JAOXNX010000001.1:33491694-33509364 GCA_028566075.1 Solidago caesia
TCTAAACTTTTATAAATAAAAAGAAAAATGACGGAAAAAATATGAGAATTGGAAAGGGATGAGTATCTTTTTGGTGGAATGGTGGGAAGTGATATTTCCTACACAACATTTTATTCATATACCATGTCATATGTATGTATTATTGATTTGTACAATCTACTATAAAAGTTTTACATTGCGTTAAACTAATCAAAAATTGTGATAATAGTTTTAGTAAATGCATAATAACTAACTAAAAATTAAAATACTACTATACAATTATTATACATTATATAAATATATCATTGGTGTATATGATTAGATATTAATTATACATATATCATTTCTCAAAAATTAATAAATTATTAGAGCATTTACAATGGTTCATTTTTGGCCCGTGGTTGACTTTTTTTTTACTTGACCACAAGCCCACACCAGTGGTGTGGGACTTATGGTCGACTGGTGGTGTTTTGTTCTTGGTTGTGACAACAAGCAAGTGGACTGGTGGTTTGTTTGTTTATTTATTTTATTTTATCTTTAGTTTTATTATTTAAGTGTGAATTTAAATAAATTATGAGTTTTAAACTAATGGTTGATTAATAATGAGCTGATAGTGTTGTGTATGATTAGTGATTTTTTGATACGAAGTTGACAAGGATTAATAGTGACTAGAGGTTAAAAACCCATTGTGAAAATGTGAATGCTCTTGGCAGTAGCCTCCAAAGTAAAATGGCATTATTGTTTGACTAAAGAAGATAATTATTGGAGAAGTATAGGAGGGGGCCGGATACATTTACGGGCACGCACCCAACTTAAGGGGTCAGAAGTATGTGCACTAGGTTGGACCGTTGGACACCTGGTCCAATTAGTTTTGTAGTTGGTAAATCGTAAATCGTAGATATTTATTTGTTCAAATTTCTTTTTCAGTGATTATTAAAAGAAAACACGAAGAAAACCTGTTAGGGACATGAACAAGTCGAAGAAAACAAGAACATTGTTATTAATTCTTGTTCGTTTAATTAAGTTAAATGAACAAACAGACGATTAAAAATACTTAAAAAGAACAAACACTTTTTGTTTATATACATTCGTTTTGGTTTTGACTGAACAAAGAAACGAAGCATGAACATTTAACATAAACAAGTTAAGAAAATAGGAGTGTTCGTTTATTCAAGATTGCCAACAAATACAAATTTATTTGCATATTATAATTTACATAAACAAATATACAATATTTAAAATATACATAATGTTCGGTCATTCAAGCAGATGGATAGATAAAAAAGATGTGAATAGGCAACCTTTTATATTTATGTTCGTTTATTTCGGTTTATTTGAACAAAGTAACGAACATTAACTCATAAATAAACAAGTTAAGAGAATAAGGCCAACAAATTAATAAAAAAATACTTGCATATAATAACTTACACGAACGAACATACAATATTTAAAATACACATATGTCTGTTCACTCAAACGATTTTTTTTCTTTCTTTCTTTTAAACGGTAAGATATTTCATATATTGAAATTGAAACAAATATAAAAGAACTGTAATGATTACAAGGTGGACAATCACATAAAACATATATATGTATGATTACATACACATAAAACTACTAAATCCTACTAAACAATGATGCATGAATAGAATAAAAATGAACAACTATCTAGTCCTACGTTACCCAAATGAAGCAAGTATCAACAATGAAGAGCTTGATGAGCCTCGACATTAAATCCAAAAAAGTCTTTCTAAGGGGGTGTTTGGGATGGTTTTTTTTCTTTTTTATAAGTGTCATTTTGTATGAACTAGGTGGTTCTTGTGCCGCCCGATGGGCGGCCTTTTTTTTTTTACGTTTGTAAGGTATGAAAGACAAAAGCTTCAATTAGATCTGAAAAAGGCTTCCATTACATCTGATTTCTACCAAATACTGAAGCTACGAAAAAGTAAGGCCTAACAGATGGAGGCTTCAAGTAGATTTGAAGCTGCAAATTATGAAGACTTCCATTACATCTGATTTCTACGAAATACTGAAGCGATGAAAACTAAGGTACAAACGACGATGACTTCAATTAGATCTGTAGGTACAAAATATGAAGGCTGTCTATTTCATTTACCACCTGGGAATGTTCGGTTGAAGTTGTTGATTGAACTTCTTTAGAGTCGGTGACCTGAAATTTGACTCAATCAGCTCCTTTCGAGATGTACTTGAACATGTACTTAATTAATTAGCATGCTCCAGCCACAGCACTCAACATTTATATGTGCTTGAAATTGTCTACATAGATCCTTGTTGTACGGAACCACATAACTGTTATCAAGAGGAATATTTGCTTTTACAAATTCATCTTCAGTACAACGTCTCTTGTAATGAACATAACCGGAAGAATCAAAGCGTGTAACGTTTTCATAGGGTTTTGGAAAAGACTTCGAGCAAACACCATCAACCATACATGGAGTATTCGTCTTTGCCAAACCACAGGGTCCATGCATCATACTTTCAGCTACTATTCTAAAAAGAATCGGATCTGTGTTTTTGTTTGGCAATTCAGCTGATATATATTGGTCAATACTTTCAGCATCACGGATTTTATGTTCTGATTCAACCCATAACAGAGTATGGCAATGAGGAAGTCCACGTTTTTGAAACTCTATGGTGTAAAGATCTACACATAAAAAAAAAGACAAAAACATGGACAAAACAAATGAGCAATATTTGGAAAATGTGTTTATATGAAGTAAGCAATATTTGGAAAACATGTTTCTATAACTATTTAGGTAACAAAATTCACGAAGGATAATAAAATTTGAAATGCAATAGATACAAAAGAAGGTATTTTATACATACCTGCAGTAACAGTACCGAATGGTGTCGAATCCTTTAAATACTTTAGAAAAGACTTTACCTTCATCTGGAAAACGCGAGCAATAATGTCTGGTCTATCTTGGGGAAATAAAGCACCGAACCTTGAAACTGCACGCCGAATCTCAGGCTACTTAACATTGCATGTGAATGTGATGAAGTATTGTGGATTGCCATGAACGGCACAAATTGCCAGCGCATCTTGGTAATGTCTGTACATGTACCTGGGCCCACCAGTGAAAGACGCTGGAAGAATAACACGTTTTCCAATGTGACGACCTTCACTATCTCCACCAGACAAAGCATCATATACTCCTTGCAAGAATTCCGATCGTAGGTCATTTTGATTGTTACGAAGATATTCAAGTCTACCATGCTCTATAGAAACATAACAATCTACCAAATATTGTTGGAATAGTCTACCAGCACGAAGCAAATGTGTGTACCGAACTTCCCTATCATGAATCTGAACTTCCCTATCATGAATCTGGAAAGTGTAGAACATATTCATCGTTAGATTTCGATTAGATCTTTCAGAATTAGCAGCCAACTGTAACGATGGTGACCATCCGCGTTCACCATTTGGAAATAAAAGCGGATACTGTAGAGGCATGTATGCTGGATGGAGTTTGCTAACTCTATGAGGAGTATTATCTTTCGCATGTATGACAATGTCGAACTCTTGAGCTGCTGAACCTTCATCAAAAACTATTGCACCCAAACTGTCAGAAGCAGGAAGATCATAATTTCTTTGCATGTAACAGTCATGAAGTCTAATTGTGAAGTCAGGAACCTCTGCCATGACACAAAGTTCCCTAGCACTCTTGAACAACCGTACATAATCATTAGATGTCTCTAACACAGAAGCCAAAGTCAAGATAGTATCAGAAGAAAGCGAATCTGACGACGAATTGCCAAAGGCAGCTAACTTGTTAGATATCTGATTTTCAGCATCAAATATGTACATCTGTAAGAATCTTGGACGTTGGCCTGGTGTAGAACATAAAGACCCAAGCCAATGAGAAATCTGGCCCGTAATTTTAAACACATAGGGTCCAGAACCGTGATTAATTGATTCATCTACTTTGGCTCCAAAAGATGTCATGGAGAACATGGAATTGTAGGCCCAAATGTTAAACATAAAATGACTGTCACTGAAAAGCTGCGTCATTACTTCAGGTGGGTCAACCGGGAAGTCAATAGAACCTTGTCCATGTCTACAACAAATAGAATACTTGGGTCTTTCACTTAACGGAGAAGATAACACACGTTCATCGAACCAGAACATAGCTCCACAAAACTCTCATACATTGTCACAGTCACCTAAATCTAGATAGTCTGGAGAAGGACTTGACTCGTGAGCAGTCTGTGAATGCAATAATGAGGCGGCACGTGCTCTAGAAGATAGATTTAACGTGGATAAACGTTGACGTGTTTGGCGTGGAGATTGGATTCCTGTGTACGCAACATTCGAAGAAGAGCAAGTGTCCTCATCTAACGACTCGTTCAAACGTTTTTTCATACGCGACTTCACTGGCTGCATCCTCAATCTAGAATACAAAACATATAAGAATCAAGTTATTCTGAGAATCAAGCAAAAAAGGGAGCAGAAATTTCTAATGAATAGATGGATATAAGGAACACTTAAAGAGATAACATTTGAATCATTATGATAATCAAAGGTAGCAGAAATTTCAACACAAAACTCATAGTTGATAGTGTTCAGGAGCATAGAAAAGGTAACCAATTTCCATCGGTCCATGTATGCATGTTTTGACCAGCTACATTGGGTCAATAAATTTTTTTTTTTAAATGGATTTTATAATGCTTTTTGGGGCGGGAAAAAATTTTAGTTACCACATTGATATTTATAGAAATTCAGTATTTCAGTTCAGTTATTTTAAGTGAGTCATGTCAAATGTACTTATTCATCTAGAGTGATTGATACTAATTACAGTGATATATGTGATGCTGTTTCTATAGGCAAAAAGAGACGACATGTTGTTCATTTTGCCACTTGATTTTCAACAATTCAGGAAAGTATGTGTTATCATGGAATTTTATGATGCTTTAAAAAGAAATCCAAAAAAAGCTATATTATGCATGTGTGCTACAGTACATAAGGTAATGATATTTGTTTTCTTATTTGGTTACTATGGAATTGAATGCTTTTTAAACTTGGTAATGAACTTATACTTGAAGCAGGTTTTTTACTCTAAGTCAAATGATGAAGAATTAGATGACAGTGCTAAGGTTAATATCCGCCTGCATAACTACCCTGAATCTATGATTGCTTTGAAGAACCTAAAGGCCGCATACATTGGTATAGTTATGCAGTCTTTGTTTTGACTGTGAATTGAATATACATTTATGGCTGCTTTGTAAAATTTACTATGATGATAATACAGAAAGGCTTGTTTCTGTGCGTGGTACTGTAGTAAAAGTTAGCACTGTCAGGCCTTTGGTGGTACATATGAGTTTTGAGTGTACCAAATGTGGAACAACTAATGGTCGTGACTTTCCCGATGGGAAGTTTTCACCTCCTTCTAGTTGTGCAGTACATGGATGCAAAAGCAAAACTTTTAACCCAATTAGATCCAGTGCACAACCAATAGATTTTCAGAAAATAAGGTAATAATTTCATAGGATATTCATATACTATATAACTTCTAAAGTTTTACGTCTCTATGTAATGATCTTGCCTTTTTTTTTTCTTACTATTCCAGAATTCAGGAGTTGCTGAAATCTGAGCATCATGAAGAAGGTCGGGTGCCTAGAACCGTGGAATGTGAACTGGTTGAAGATCTTGTAGACCTGTGCATCCCTGGAGATGTGGTGACTGTTACCGGTATCATAAGGGTGATTAACAATTACATGGATATAGGCGGAGGTAGTTTTTAACTCATCATATCTGGTTCATCACTTCATTTTTTTTGTTAAGTGTACTCCAATCTTTAGGCTTGTTCAGCAGGGTTTAGTAGTCTGCATGCATTTTCTAATACAAGTGTTCATTTTCTAAGACACTTATCGTAGTTTTTTGTTGTTGTGAAATAACCTTATTTTGCTTTTATTTATCTCTAAATAACTTCTAACTCCAGTTTTTACTTCCTGTCACATTGGATAAGCATCACCAATTTCGGTGACTGTTGCTTTGGAATATGGTAATTGTATGCATGTTCATATCATATGAAGTCTCATAATATGGCATGCAGTTTTTACGGATTATGATAAAATTGTCTGATTTGTTAGGGGTAATGTTTGCTAAGGTCTTGTAACTCTTCAGCAGAATTATTGGCGGAAAAGAACAGTGTTTTATTTGTTACCATTATGGCAGAAAAAAGTTGTCTATCATTCTGATCCATATTGCACACAGTTATTCTTTCATATACTTTTTCATTGTGCCACTAAAGTTAAAGTTTTTTTTTTTAATTAACCTTGCTTGTAAATCAGGAAAATCAAAGGGCAAGAACCAAGGATTATATTACTTGTATCTGGAAGGAATTTCAGTTAATAACTCCAAGTCACAGTCTGAGCCTGAGAGCACGCAAGACACAGAATACATGGCTAAAACTACAGATTTGCTGGATTTATATTCGTTCAGTCAACGGGATTCAGAATTTGTTTTTAAGTTTCTTTCAGAGCATGGTCCAGATGTCTTCCGCCAAATACTGCAATCACTTTGCCCCTCCATCTATGGGCATGAACTTGTTAAAGGTGCATAAAAATGTTGTTCTTTATCTAATTTTCACATGCTGTTGCTTTTGGTTTTGCACAATCTGCGATTGAAGTAATTATAGCCTTTTATAAAAATTACATCAACATAGATATAACTTGGTAAAAGGAGGCGATAATAGGATATAGACATATATGTATACTAAGGAGGGATTTCACATTGATTACTGAGTTGTCTTTGAACAGCTGGAATCACATTGGCATTGTTTGGAGGTGTGAGAAAGCATTCAATGGATCAGAACAAGGTTCCTGTGCGAGGAGACATTCATGTGATAATCGTCGGTATGAGGTTTTCTAATTTCTGTCTGATGAGTATGCTAATCAGTGTTTAGCATATATTTATTGTTGGATTTATAATCTATAATTTAATATTGATACTGCTATTGTAAACTATTGAAGTTGTGTCTGCTCTGTCATCGAGCTGTATATTTGAAGAAAACACATGGAATTCAGAAAAGAATATTCTTTTAAGGAAAATCACTATTACCTTTCTAATTTGAGTAATTTGTTTCATTATGAGTTTTTTAATCAAAGTTTTACATGCATCTAGTGTTGGATTTGTGAAATATATGTAATTTAACTAATGCTGTGAATGCCCTTTGGTACATATTAGGTGATCCTGGATTGGGAAAAAGTCAACTATTGCAGGCAGCAGCTTCAGTTTCACCACGAGGTATATACGTTTGTGGGAATGCCACAACCAATGCTGGACTCACTGTTGCGGTAATGAAGGATTCAATGACTGGTGACTATGCTTTTGAGGCTGGTACATATTTTATTTTCTATTTCTTTGCTATTTTATGAGATCAATATCATTACCATGTCCTTCATTCCCATTTGCAAAATCTGAGGCATTTTGTTTTTCAACAGGTGCTATGGTACTTGCAGACAGAGGATTATGCTGTATCGATGAATTCGATAAAATGTCTGCAGAGCACCAGGTTAGTCTTTAACTATCGTCATTATAGAACACACAATTACACATAGTCAACTAAAGATATTCAGAAAAATGAAATGAAGTATTTGCTGATATTTATAAAATGTACCACCACAGTCTCTACTGGAAGCTATGGAGCAACAGTGTGTTTCAGTTGCCAAGGCAGGACTGGTAGCAAGTTTATCGGCTCAAACAACTGTTTTAGCAGCAGCAAACCCTGTTGGCGGCCATTACGAGTATCTATTACTTTTAAGGATTTCAATCAGTTATTACTAGTTTTTGCTATAAAACTTAAGCCATTTTGTTGGTAGGGATTTCTAAATTGATCGTTTATTTTGGTTGCAGTCGGGCAAAAACTGTGAATGAGAACTTGAAAATAAATTCTGCTTTGTTATCACGATTTGATTTGGTTTTCATATTGCTTGATAAGCCTGATGAGTTACTTGACAAAAGAGTTTCAGAACACATTATGTCTGTAAGTCAAATTGTAGCTCTGTTTTGACTTCTGATGCAATAATTAGACCAAAAATCTCACAAAAATTACAGGGGTGCTCACAGAACCAGGATGTAATATGTTGTTGTTCATATTGCAGCTGCATGCTGGCAATGTCGATAATTCACAAGCTGCGAGAAAACTTGCAAGTGCGTTCATATACTTGTAAATCTCTTTACTCCGTGGATTATCTAAATGTAAAAACTGATTCACTGTAAGTTATGCAGATTCTCAAAGTGTTAGCGGCATAGATCTAAATGTAAAGAGTGGTTCATTAGTCTCACGGTTGAGACTTGATCCCAGGAAGGACCGTGATTTTGTTCCACTGCCTAGTCCTCTTCTCCGAAAATACATCGCATACGCAAGAACTTTTGTCTCTCCAAGGTGTACTAATTTACCATTGTAATTAGAGTTGGAAAAATGGGAGGTTCAGGCCGGCTAACAGGTCAAAACGGATCATTGTTTGTCCTTTCTGAAAGGCAACCCGACCTTGAAACAGATTTTGAATAATGTAAAAAGAATATAGTGCAGTAAAAATCAAATGTGAATAAAAAAGTTATATTAATTCATTAATTTTTCAACTATTTGAATAAAGAAGAAACAACTGCTTTCACTATTTTCAGTTTATGTTACCTATTAGACCGTCAGATATTAGGTAATCTGAATCTGAATAGGCCCATTCATAAGTAAATGGGTCGAAAGTGCCACCTCTATTTCTAATGCATCAAATCTATTTTTTCCAGGTTTTTGCTAAATATCTGTTTGCATATTAGAGCCTTTTAACGTAATATTTTGTGATATTAGGATGTCAAGACCAGCAGCTAAGATCCTGCAGGAGTTCTATTTGAAACTCAGAGACCGGAATACTTCTGCTGATGGCACACCGATAACTGCAAGACAATTAGAAAGTCTGGTAAGGCTGGCACAAGCTCGAGCTAGGGTTGAGTTGAGAGAAGAAATAACTGTTGAAGATGCTGAGGTAAGTTCATCTAGTACAATGCAAGCTTAAATATGATCGATCTAAACAGGGCCGGAAAATGAAATTTGGAGACCCCATATGAATTGAAGACAACAACGGAAATAATTTCTTACAACTCTACTAATTCAAACTCTTACTTGATTAAACAAAAACTTACCCTTATCTTAAAAGTTGATAGGAGTTGTCAATTTCATTTTTCATTGAATAGTGTCATTCTACAAACATTTTGTGAAGCAAAATTATTAAAATAAATGTGGATTTTTATAATAATTTATTAGAGTATGCTAATATATAACTATAAATTTTTAAAAATTGGTGGCCCTGTGCGGTCTTTCCTACTGCACATGCTAAGATCCTCCGTTGAATCTAAATTATATTAATTCAAGCATCTATATTATAAAAAAAAAAGGACAAAGAAGGGCACCCTGTTCCCGGAACCACATTGGATCCCCATCATGACCTCCCCGTAAGGTTTTTGATGCCGGTGAAATACCTTCACTTAATATCTACATGATTTGAGCATCCCTAAGGATCGAACCCGCATCTCTCAACTTCACATGCTGCATTGATAACAGATACCACTCCATCTATTGATGGATTGGTCATCTATATTATCTTTATGTGCAACTATATTAGTCACACGCCATTAGATATTTCCCACTTGTATGGCTGATATGACATGCATACATGTTAATGCTGAATATGACCAAATCTTTCATATCGAGAATCCGTAACATCAATGTGTTGTGTTATAATTTTGTGCATTAAGAAATTGCAGTGTTTGAATCTACCTGCCTATGAGTAAAAGTAGTTAATGGTAGCTAAATGTCCATTAAGGATCTACATTTTAGGCTACCTACATAATCTTCCAAACTTTTTGGTTAAGTTATATATGCTACAGGATGTTGTTGAAATAATGAAGGAATCCTTGTATGACAAGTACGTTGATGAGCATGGATGTGTGGATTTTGGTCGAGCTGGCGGGATGAGTCGTCCGAAAGAAGCCAAGCGATTCTTAAGTGCACTTAACAAGCAATCAGAGCTGGAACAGAAAGATTGCTTTTCTATATCGGTAAACAACTTTAATTTACTAACGATAAATTTTTGGTTGGTGATTATTATCCATTAGAATGGAGTAATTGACAATATTCTTACTTTATCAGGAAATATACAGTTTGGCAGATAGGATTGGGTTAAGAGTCCCCGATGTTGACACATTTGTGGATAATCTAAACAGCGTTGGCTATCTACTTAAAAAGGGCCCGAAAACATATCAGGTGTTATCCTCAACTTATACCAGGAGTCAATCATCCAGATCAAAGTGTTGACGTTTGTGGTCTCGACTAGTTGGATATCTCTTTATTGATTAGCTCAGGTTAGTAACTTTCCCTTCACGTTCTTTAGAAGTTCCTTTCCATACCATAATTAAACAATGCTATATACCAAAGGACTTGCTGGTTGTGTTCAAATATAAATTTGGTTATTGGTTTGCAATCCTTTCATTCAGGCTAAGCTCCGTGGCACCAAAGGCAAGATCAACCATTTCTCTCAGCTTTGCTAATATTAGTGATTCTCTTTCTGAAAATGAGAATCACTGTGTAAAATATAAGAAAAGCTAATTATCTTCTATTTGATTAGTTTTACCTTGTTAGACTTTAGCAAGTCTTCAAAAGAGGTCAGCAGAAGCAGAACGTAATGGTATTCGTTAAGCAACATTGTACATTTGTAATTTCTAATGCAATATTTTCAGGTAATTACAAAGGTTATTACTGCAAAAATCTGCAACATCACATGATCTTACTCTTCCTTATAAAATACAGATTAAATTAATTAAATTTATATAAGCTTTCAAAATGTGCTGTTACATAGAACAGTATACATGCTATATATTTAAGTAACCAAATGGTGATATATTTAAATTACAAGACATCTTTATATAGGAATAGGTAACTTGATGATCAAGTTAAACTAATCCTATTAGGAAACAAAATATTAGGTGACTATACCAAATCTCTAACCTCTTATTAATTAATAATTGCAACAATTACATGGCAGTAGGACCCTCTGAATCCTCCAACTTAAATCAAAAGTTGAAACATTTGCCTGTTCTTGTTCCCACACAACCAATTTTCACTGTAATTGTGACCAGTTTAATGTTTTAGCAATGTTAGGTAAAATACTATGTTGGATGTATTAGAAAGTTGTGCTAGCTTCACTTTACAAATCTTACTACAGGGAACATATTTACTACCGACAAAAACCTCAAACCCCATATGGAAAAGACTAAAAGCTATTTGCGGTAGCAACAAATAAATCGAAAGTTTCCAGAGTCGGATGCATCCATATGGAACTAAGTTATCCCAAAAGCTGGTTTTAAATATTTTTTCCTAGCATCCATACATAAAGTTAGATAGATTTTAAGTCTAGGCTTTTAACCTAACAAATGGGAAGCCTACTTAGGAAATACCTCATGATGTATACTTTACAACCAATAGATAACTTAACCGCCCAATGGTTTAACACATTACGATTAAAATAAGGTCATCTGAAAAGCTACTCTCTGCCTTGCATCTGCACCATTAAATGTTGAGACTGCCGCTGTCAAGTTTTATAAAACTGAAGTTAGGAATCATCATTTCACCAAGCGCACAAGTGCGCACTAACACCATAAGCATACATGCACACATACATAAATAGGAATAGCGAGTACCTGTGAGTTGCCATAATTCAGACCCTGTGAATACAAACCTTGAGTAGCAAGCTGCAGAAATGTAGGAAAATGCTAATTACTAAATTAGACAACATCAGAATATCAGATTTAGGTTTGATAATTAGCATTAAGGCTCCACCTTGTTTTTTTTATTAGTATTGATTGCAGTACTCAACCTGTGCATTATGATCGCCGTCTTTCCTAGCAGATCCATCCAGACCCTTTCCAGATCCCTTGGTGTCGCCCTTAAACAAGAGTCAATACGAATCAATTGTCTCATAAAATAGTAATAAATCAATATACTTAATGTAAAATAAATCATTAAACTTCACTAACCTCCATCTGCAATAGCAACCCGGTCAGGAATGGTAAGAAGTAGAAACATTAATTCATCAGTAAAATTACTATACAAAGAGCTATTATAAATTTATAAGTGTAAATAAAGGGATGTTCAGAGGTGTCAATTTCAACTCATTCACTCATGAATGGATCGATTCAGTTTATGCTTTAACTCTAACGGGTCAAATAGGTAAAATGACAAATAGCCTATAACATTTTGATCCACATGAGAAATTTCAGAAAGTTAGTTTGGAGTAATATAATTTTGTAATCATATTTGACACAATAGTTAATAATGAAAATTTAAAATTTTGGACAAAAGTGTCTAGTGTCAAACCTAGCTTGTTTTGACACGAATCAAGTTTACATTTTTTGACCAGCTACCCAACCTGCCATTTTGCCACCTCAATATATGAAATCTCCGAACAACTCGGGAAGAAACGTTACCTCTCTATATCTATTCAAGTATACTTTGAGTGGCTCAATATAATCTTCAAACCCCAGGGTTGCCATTGCCCATAGCAGATCATCACCATTAATGGTTTTCCTCTTTTCCTTTTGACACTTATCACTTGCCCTAAACATTCCACAGTCCAGGCAACCAATTAAACATTAATAACCACATAAACTCATAAAGCATGCACACAACACCCAATACTCATCAATACAATTTGAATGCACTAAAAAGAATCACATTTTCACATCCTAAAACCTAGAAACACAAGGTTTCCTTGAATAATTGGGACACTTCTTGCTTTTATAATACCATAACAGTTCGGGCATATCTAAATGCTAGCTATTTTATGTTCATATATTTTACCTTTTTGAGAACAATAGAAGGTGCTTTTATGTTATGTAAACTGTAAAGGGTACATACTTACATTATACCTTTTGTTTTCCGGATAATAAAGGTTACGTCATACTATATATCTTACTATCTGAAGGGCAGTTTAATTGGTTGTAAAAAACATGGAAAATACAAACATGTTCATATTGGACTTAAACGGGAGAAATGAGAAATTCACTTTTCTATTTTATCAAACTGTTTTTAAAAGAATTATTTTTATTATTTTCAACTATTCTGCTTTGCATAAGTGAAAAATAAAAATATATTCATATTTGTAGTTCTCTGCAGATAAAATTCAAGATGTCATTTTCTTGAAAAGTGAAACTAGAAAAAATAAATTTGTAACTTAACGCACTTACGAGCACACGGTTTGGCATCAATACCACACCGTGATTAAAATATCATGCCTTGGTGCCACTCTGCCTTTGGCATGGTGGTCGCTGTGGATTGTGCGTATTTTGTTTTTTTAACTACTGAAATATCAATGCGGCCTATGGGTAAAAAGTGTTCCGGTGTGTTTTCAATGTGGTGTTGACTTGACAAGGTTTTCAGCGTGGCTCTTGTGGCCACATCGACAGAGTGCTTTAAGGGTTTCACATAGGGTTTCAATGTGTATATATATATATATATAGAGAGAGAGAGAGAGAGAGAGACATACTCGCTGGTGATGAAGCTGATGAACTCAGAAACACACTCTTGAAGAGTGTCTTTAGCATCTTTAGCAATCTTTCCATTTGGGGGCAACCCTTTCTTCATGATCCGGCTTATATTGGCAATAGGCAAGAACCTGTCTTGTTCTCGAACGTTAGCTGATCTTGGGCTCAGATCCCCCCCACTCTCACCACCACCACCACCACCACCTGGACTTGTTGGACCACCTTCTGCCATTCAAGCCCACCCACCCCTGTATTCCAAAA
Source organism: Solidago caesia (assembly GCA_028566075.1). Taxonomy (NCBI): domain Eukaryota; kingdom Viridiplantae; phylum Streptophyta; class Magnoliopsida; order Asterales; family Asteraceae; genus Solidago; species Solidago caesia. Next base: position 33,505,490 of record JAOXNX010000001.1, read on the forward strand.
ACCATAACAACATTTTTACATATAATACCCACACACACACAAAAAAAAAAGAAACAAGATTCACAAACATAACATTTGATATTAAATTTGAGTGTCAAAGAGTAGAAATTAAAAACTTACTACCAAATTTGTAAAAATGGGCGCGAGAGAGAAAGTGTGTGTGTGTGTGTGATCGGACGTTGGAGAGAACACAGGAGGGTTGTATCAACACCGTTGGTTTGGTTTGATGCTTTTTGGGGGTTTGTGGTGTGTTTTTGTTCTGACACTGTCCCGTTGTGTGAAAGTGATTGATCAATGGGAAGTTACCACGTGGTACACGTGGATCTTAGTGCGTTTGTAGCTTTCTAATACCGTACTACTTTTTCTTTAATGCATATATTAGGTTTGTTTGGTACGAGTAAAAGTGTAAAACCATCAATAACGGGTCGGTGGTGGACATAAGTCACCCCGACCCCCCTAGGTGAAGGGTTAACGTGAAGGGCCCGGTGAAAGTGAAAAAGGTGTAGCCACAATCAGGATGAAGGCGGCCGTTTCCATCACCTAATGAGAACGAGGAAGGTCGCCGAAAGCCTTGACATTGCTGGAAATAGTTGTCGGAGGTGGAGTTTTCGACCAACTCATAAGATCTGAAGTTGAAACGCGGTTCGATTTTTGGTTTTAGGTACAAACCGGCCCAAACCGAGTCGTGAACACCCCTAGTAACAAGAAGTCTTAGACTTAAAATCTTTATAAGTAAATATTTTGTGGTGACAAGTGACAATGATATATTTGGAAATGATTATAGAAATATATTTGAGAGTGACCACAAGTATTTAATTTCTATTTATGGTGGGTCTGAGTGAGTTTTTTCCTCTAGATTCTTGAGTGATAAAGGTTTCTCACCGAGAGGTTTAAATTGAAGATTTATTCTGCGAGTGGGCTCTTTAACGCGGACATGGTTAAGACAACGTTTGCTATACCTCCGGACATTCGTGAGTAATTCACACCTTTCAAAAAAAATAATAAAAAAATAATATAAAATGCCCTTCACCTTTAAACATCTCTACTTAATATACCTATAATACCTTTAATGAAATTAATTTACAACATCTACCTCTTAACTCCTAGAATAACTATATTATCACCTTTTACATCAATAACATTTACATCAATTACTACACTACTCGCCGCCGCCGCCGCCACTACTAGTCGCAACCACCACACTGCCGCCACCATCATCACCGCCGCATCGCGCAGACATCCATGTAATCCTTATTAAACCGCCTATATTTAAATGAAAAATATTCATCTTCTTGAATAACTCGAACACAAAAAAATTCATTCATTTTTAATGAATAATATTTCAGAACAATTAAATGTATAAATATAAATAAACGAATAAAAGTTAACAAGATGTTAGATATTTAATACAACGATATAAAACTACCACTAAGAATTACAACTTTAGAAACGTATTCGGTTTTAAAACATATTAGTTTCAAAAGTGTTGGTATGAATTCGCTTACTTTAACGTAGCACCAAAACGCTTTTGTGTCACTCGTGCAAACGCAGTATGTATATTTTAATAGAATTTGAATATAACTCGACTTGAGAAAAAATATATTTCAATTTATTTTTTTTGCATTACAATTGTGAAAATAAATGTCATAAAAAAGACTCTATTCAAAGCGTTGAGTTTTATTATCGAAATACTAACGATCATCTTGCTTTTATGTTACAAGTGTAAACGGATGAGGGTTTTTTTTGGGTAACCCGGGGATAGTGAGTCATTTTTTGACTCAAATGTAGCGGTCTAACCGGGTTTCTTTTATCCAGGACCGGTTCTAATCATTTTTCCGGCCACCTATAAGTTATTTGTCCAAGACTGGATTCGAATTTGACACCTTTTCTGAGGAAAGAATACTCTTTATTATTAAAACACTAAGTGATGTTACAAGTGTGATATTTAAATTTTCTACTTTTTATTTTATAAGCTTGGCATATTAATGAAGCCAAAAATATTCTTTTAAATATGTTTTGTCTTTGAAGCTATTTTGACCAAGTTTGTTGTTGAAACAATGCTAACATATTTTAGGACACAGCAATTGAGTTTCGTTATGATATCATTTGGATTGTTTGCAACCTATGTGAATTGACAACAATCACAACAAAATTATACACTAATAATTTATGATCGTAACTTATAAATGCTTATCATAAAACTTGTTGCCCATTCTCTGGCTAATATTTGGTTCATGTCTAACAAGAGCCTATAAATTAGGCCAAAAATCGCAACAAATACCTAAAAGAAGATACTTATCCCCACTAATTTTTTTGCACATTGTTATGTAAAATTATAAGAAAACAAACAAATTTTGATGGTATTATCTATAATCAAAATTAAAATATTATAAGTCCATAGATGCTCATAGATTTATTTCATGTGTTTGGATTTTTATTATTTTTGGTAATTAAAATGAGTTCCGCTAATAACAACCTGAACGGTTGTTGGAGAAGTCAGAATGCATTCGTGTTGGATGTGTGGTGGACTCGTTTTAGTCTCTACCACGAGCACACACCACTATGTGTGACTCGTGATGAATATGTGGTGGGTGGATCTATGGTGGCAACCATGAGCAAATTTAAAAGGTGTTTTTTATTTCCTCTCTCATAAGTAATATAAAATTAAAAGATAAGTGAGTCCCAGATTGGTGGTTGGTTAGTAATGTATTAGAGATGTTGTAAGAGTGAACGCAACACCACTACGAACCATTCGTATTCGACTCGTATTCCCTACTACCACAAGTCAACACCGCTAGGCGTGACTCGTGGTCCACTCGTTATCGGCCCATTCGTGTTTGTGAATACGGTTTGATTTGTGTGTGTTTTTTTAACATGTATTAAAAGTGTAAAATTAAAAAAAAAAAATGGTGGGTCCAACACTAGTAGTGGCTTTGATGATGTTTTAAGGGATTAGTGGTGGGGGAAGATTTTCTGATGTGGCGCTAACGTGAAGGGTTGTAAAAATCGGCCGATCCAGCCGATTTCCTAGAATTGTAACAGGATCGGTGGTCTCACGGGTTAGAGTTAGCGAGATCGGACTAATACTCGGTCAGCAGTGGCCAGTGGTCAACAACGGTCAATGGTCAAAGCTGGTCAGATCGGCCTCAAAATAGGTCAATGGTGGTTGTGTTGCAGTGGTGGAAGAAAAGTGAGAAGAAGATGATTAGGGTTAGGGTTTCATGATTTATATATATATATATATATATATATATATTGAGGTGTGAAATCTAGTTTAAAAATTTATAACAAGACGCTATCTGACTACAACACACTCTCGGGCAGCGTACCCGTTCATGTATAGTATAGCTAACTGGCAAGACCAGGATCGAACAAAAGAACTGAATGTATAAACTCAAGGTTGGTAAAATATGAATCAAGAAAAGTTTGGATGTGACCGAGTTGTCACTTTGCTTTTAAAACTAAATATTTTGACAAATAAAGAAAATGTACTCAACCGGTTTTAGCGAGAGTAACGAAAATATGATTAAGTTGTAAACAATAAATAAAAAGCCATCTATGTCGAATCCGATCCACAAGAAGCATAGGTTGCATATAAAGTTAAGCACAAATTCGTTAATGTTGGTAATAATAATCGTGACAAAACAAGACACAAACTGGTACCACCAACGTTTGTAAACCTATTTTAAATCACCTAATCAACTTATTCCGTTACAATAACCGGTACCACCAATGTCACCACAACTTCGTAAATCAACTAGTTTGTTTGATTATTTAAATAACAATAATGTCTATGTTAAGAAAACGTGGTACCACCAACCGTTAAATTCACTTAACAAATCTCTTTCTATTAAACTTGTATTATTCGCTATCAT
>JAOXNX010000001.1:33519523-33531181 GCA_028566075.1 Solidago caesia
ACAGATTGATGCACGAAGATTTTCATGATGCACAACGATTTTCAATTAAAAAAATATGATTGTTTTATTTGTTTTACATTAATACTTGTTTTATTTTAACCAAAACCTAATTATAAATACTCAGAACAAGACGAATAAGATATTTGTTAACAAATACTTTGTTAAATAGGCCCAAGGATTTATGAGATCATTATATTTGACACATACTTCTATCGGAGATCTTTTTGGAAGCAGGGTCGGCCGTGGCACCGGACGAGCAGGGCGACGGCCCGGGGCAGCACTCAAGTTGGGGAGTAAATTTATCAGGGTTGTATGTATATTATTAGCCAATCTAAAGTTATAATAGCATAAAAAAACTGCACTAGTTCAGTTGGAGGATCGCCGGAAGAGTTCAGATCGGAGAAGACCGCCAGAATCGATTGTTGACTTTTGATTTTTTCCATCAGATTGAACGAATAAAATGGGAAAAGTTACGTGAATCGTCGACTGCTTGATGAATACTTTGAAGATTACATCGTCTGTGTGATATGTATATTTACAGCGAGAGAGAGAGAGACAGAGTCAAGACAGTTGTGAGTTTTTTAACTTAATTGGTTACTGTCAATTACAAGAAGCCAAAAACCATGTTGAAGTATATAATATTCAACTATTTTGAGACCTTTTAAAAAAAAAATTAAAACATTTTAAAAAAAAAACACTATTTTGAGTGGTGGGTGTTGTTCAATTTCTTTAGATCACACCTGGTATGTTTGAGTGGTGTTGTAAAAAAAACACATTATAAGAACTTCAATAATATTATTAATAATTGTTATGTTATGTTATTGTTTTTTTCTCTTTTCTAAAACGGTTGATAAATATAAATCTTACAGTTATTTGGAATTTTGGATAGAGCGTTGTTGTTGTAATTAATTAAGAATAGAAATTTGTATGTATTGAAATTAGTTTTTTTAATATTTATTATAACAAGATAATTAAAGTTTTACTTCAAAATGTGAACAAAGACATCATTTTAAGTGATTTGTAATATATAATGTGAAACTTTTAAGGACAGAGACGTAAGGTGAGATGTAAACAGTCATATCTCTATCCAAGGACAGAGAGACTACTTGTGTCCTTGGGTAGAGATATGACTGTTTACATCTCACCTTCCGACCTCCAAACCACGCCTTTAACGGGATTGAATATTGTTGTTGTTGTATTTCTGAGATCATTTAAGCCGTGGTGCAGCAACCCGGTCAGCAACAATAGAAATGTCCACATGACATTTAAATGGTTTTGAATCGATAATTCCCAGTTTCCATAATTTGGAAACACATCAGACCAGGGTAAAGAGGCCGTGTCATGCACACAAAGCAGATCTAGTGGTGGTCATAGCAACATCAGTGTTAAGCTGTTGTCCGGTTTGTGTGGCGTTTAATGAAACAAGTGCTTTACCACCCATAGAAAAAACACACAACGAGCAATGAGGAAAAAGTGAGTGTAAATTGAATACATTGGAACCTTGAATACACCTACATGATTCAGCATTAAGCTTGTAGGCCATGATCGCACGGATGGACATGAGCGCTTGAAATGTCGAGCATATGTGGAGCGACTATTAGTGTTTTTACAGTGACGAACAAGTGAAAATTGATACAAACGCTGTTATGATCAAATCCGGTTTTAAGAGTAAGCAAGAACATCATATTTCATTGAATCTTTAAATAAAATTGTTTAATATTTACAAGTTTGTGAGTTGGAAATCAAAAAACAAACACACACAAAAAATGTTAACCAAATCATGACAACATCTAGTTTGTAAAAAGAAAAGTAGTGAGCAGTTGGTGACATCACGTTTTGTGTTCATATGTCAAAATGTCAAATACTGTATATGACATATATAGAAGACATCCAAAAAGACCAAAAAGGGTTGATGATTACCGAGTTTGAAAGTCCTGGACTGGGCAAGTAACAATAGGACACAACAGTAGTTATATTTCCTTCCCAAATCCCAACAATGATTTCACATTCAATCAAAGTGAACAGTAAAAGAAAAAATTAAAAAGTTAAATGCTCATTTGCCTACAAATACCTTAAGTTGAAAATGTCCCAAAAATATTGTATATATAGATAGGAGCTGATTTCCTTTGTAAAAAAAAGGCTACATAAGTGGACAGAGTAACCAATATGCAAATATTGAAGCCATATATGGTTCTCCAGGAACAAGATCTTAACAAACCATTTAATGTGGTACTCTAAAATTTAATCACTCGGTTTATATTATTAGATTATGATTATAATTTACATATCGTTTTTAACTTAGGCTCTGGCAAGTCAGACGCATTCTTCTGCTTATTGCCATTTCATGGAAACTTCAGATTCATCAAACAAAGGTTAACTATACAAGTAAGAAATTGGAGATGGCAAAATGAGAGGGTTGAGTATGACTGCGGATTTTAGGTACATGTTGAAAAGGATTGGGCCAGATTGGGCAGACCTGCAAAAACATTTTTTTTAATCTATTTGACCATTAATTTACCCATTCGATCTATTTGAACAGATTTCAAGTGACTTTTCACGTATTTGGCTCGCTCGCCCCATTTGACATGTTCCCCTATTAGTTAAACCGTTACAAAAACCGATTCTATCCATTAGAGAGAACATAACCCAAATCAATCCATTTATAAGTAGATGTCCTAAGATTGCCATCTATACTTAACATTCATAAAGCAGGGCAACGTCATCCTTTAAAGAACATTCAATAGTTCAGCCGTACTTCGTAGTGTCAATTTCTGGCACAAATTGAGTCTGGTCCAAAGGTCACAAGAACTTTTAAATCCGATTCTTTACAACAGCCATTAATACAAGTATTCTCGATGAACAGTGAAAAAACATTGTGTGGATATGGGTTAATGAAATGTAAAGAAATCTTTTGAAGGTACAAACCGGGTAATTACTATCCAAGAAACTGGTATAGGGTAGGTCAACACAGGTTGGTAACCGTCTTGGGAAAACAGCAACACACCTGCAAAAAGATAATGCATGGAGATTAAAAGGCTAATCAGGATAGTATAAATAGGGGGAATTTGAATGTAATAATATGCTACAAAATGCTGGAGAATAATAAAAGAGAGCTGAACTCTTGACTGTGTTTTTTACGTTTACCACAAAAACCTTGGTCTTCTAACTTATATATGACACTGCACCGTAAGAAACTTAACCTTGGTCTTCTAACTTATATAGTTATATATGACACTGTACCGTAAGAAACTTGGGCATGTTGCATTGTTGCTATAAGTGAGCCTCTCATGTGTGCCTTAAATTTCACATCCCGTCTCAACCCCACTCTAAACTGAATCAAATTTCCTGTAACTTGCTTCGTATATCACCTCAAGTGAATGAAATTGCAAGAAAAAAATGAGTTAAGCTTAAACCACCATGGAAAGTGAGCCCTTGTCATAAAGTTATAAGCATGCACCATACAGTCATGTAGGCTCCCTGATGCTACCATGGAATCTAGCAGAAATTTATCGCGACAATACACTGTAAGAATCTTCTAATAACAGAAGCTTTAGAAACTTCTGATACAGATTCTCTATCTCTCACCCTCTAGTATACAGAAAGACTTTCGAGTTTAACATACAAACTTACATTATTCCACATCCCAAAACCAGTCCCCTTTAATTCTACAAGGACTTAAGAATCTTTCTTAAAACAATTGCATACTTGATTAAGTAAAAACAAAACACAAAAGACTCTTAACGTAATCTAAATGACTGATAGCTTAGGAGTATCAAAATTTCCCCATGTGCTAAAGAATACTCTTTCATTAAGACCAAACCCAAACAAGGGGATCCTTTTTTGGAACGGAGACAGTTAAGCTTACACACTAGAATTCACGATTTAACAATCAACAACTTCCTGGTTGCAGGAAGCCAAGAACGAACTAAAACTGTCCAGCAAATCCATTTGAAATAAGAATCAATGTCAAAAAAATCCTAAGATCTACTTCAAAATATCAATATTTGACAGCAACATCACATGCATCTCCAGAAAAGACTAGAGGATTACAAAGATTGGAGCGGCATTCATGACAAATAAATCACATGACTGTAAAAGGTAATGTCTCGTATTCACAAGAGAAACTGTGTATATACTTACAGATACTTTTCAATGTGAACAAAGAGCACAAAAGATGAACATTATGATCACGTTACTACAGATACTAGAGCATATTAAAAGAGAACTGAACTCTTAAGCATGTTTTGCACTTTTGCCCACAAAAACCTTCCTCTTCTAGCTTATGTATGATACGACCTCAATGGAAGAAGATCGGATAAGAGATTGCAAGGAAAAAACTTGTTTAAGAATAGCTATTCATGAACCTTTAGCCCAACTCATAATCTTATAAGCATGTTCCATACAGCCCTCGAAGTGTAGAACCTTTAGCCCATCAGGCACCCACCTGATGCTTACCAAAAATCTGGTAGAGCTTTATGCCTACCAATACACTGTATAAATGCAGTGCTTCTCATAACAGAAGGTTTGGAATATACAGAATCTCTCCACTCTTTCTATCTCTCACCCTCACACAGCTGCAATAAAATACTGATCATGCATTAACAAATAATCCTTCTACTTTTCTAGTATAGAGAATGGCTTTCATGTTTAACACACATATTTAAAATATTCCATCCCCAAAGCAGTCCCCTTAATAACCTACGAAGGCTAAAAAAATATTTCTTGGAACAACTTCATAGTTGATAAAATAAAAACTAAAAAAATGACTCATTACTCAATCTTTAACAAATGACCGATATTTTAAATGCGCCAAATTTTCTCCTAATGCTAAAGGATACTCTTTCAACGATACAAACACCAAATAAGAGGATTCCTTTTTCTTTTTTTTTGAGAATAGAGTCAGAAGAACTAGGACACTGATATCCAATATTTTATGATTTTATGATAAAATGATTTTTTGGTTGCAGGAACAAACTGATACTGTCCAACAAATCCCACCAATAACACATTTTTCTCCTGAAATTTGCTTCAGGTTTTGAATACTTGACAAAACCTTATAAATACAAGGGGTTAAGGGTCACTAACATTGCAAACATCTCGAGCCATGAAAGACCAATAGAGGTTATAATGTCTCTATAAAGGATCCCTTGTGGAATTCTTAACACGTAGATCATTTGATATAGAAAGTAATATCTCATATCCATAAGAGAAATTGCACTATAATTTTCAATGTGCACATATAACAAAAGGAATTAAGCACATTGTGGTCATGCTACTACATCATCAGTCGTACAAATACCTAAGATTAAACTTTTGAATGATCACTTTTGAATGATCAGATAAAATTACTTTTATATACTAGCAACCCCACAGCTTAGACCAATAAAGCTAGTAAATTATGGATAGCTAATGATTATCTAGTGGCTCTATCTTACAAATGCAGGGAAAGAAGTAACAGTATCAAAGAGTAAAGTAAACACATTATCATATCATCATAAATAAAAAAAACATGTGAAACATGACATAAACTTGGTACAGCTAGACAAAACAGGTACCTAAGCATCACTAAAGCCAATCTTGTTGCTGCAACTTCAATGGCAGGTAGACCTCAGACAGATACTGAAAACCAAAGGTACTCAAGGCCTGAATTTCCGCCTTTTGTTTCGTCTTAACCATCAAATTCAATTCTTCAACCCACCCGGGATTCTTCTTCACAAAATCCTCTTCCAACAAATCCTTCCCAGTCTTAATATCCTGCTCAGTCATCGGTAACCTACATTGTTCCGGTATCTTATACTTATCCAAATCACTCGGCCTAATCCCTAACCATTTAATATCTGGGGTAGTCAAATTAGCACTATCATACGACATATTCTTAGACCCACACCCATAAACCGACAAAATCTTCAACCCATAAGGATCACTATCCACCAGTGCCAAAACCGGCAACTTCAACTCCATCTTCATCTTCCTTAAAAACAACCTAGTAGCAACATCAGGTTGTCCTTTAGCCGTCACAATAATACAAGGAAACCTATTATAAAACCTATCTTCTGCTAATCTCATATATGCCGCATCTTTTTCAACCAACAATATAAACAAAGCATCACTAGACATATCACCAACTCTATCTATATTAGGCGGTATCGCCTTCCCACCTATCCCCATTTTCGTACAATCAATCATATCACCGTTATCGCTAAAAACCAACCTCCCAACCACAACCCCCTTTTCGGCCGCAACAACATTCAAAGAAGACCTAGTACATCCTAAAATACAGGAAACGTCGTCCAAAACAGCATCAGACTGTGTCTGATCCTGAAACAGTTTCACATCAGTATAAAACAAGTCACGTTTAGTCACATGTATGTTCTTCAAAGTCAATTGATGTATTAAGGACATAATTCGTGTCGTAATTGTGGTTTTACGGACAGTCGAGACAGACGAGTAGGGCCGAATAGACGATTTGTCTTTCAAGACAATGCGGTCGAGTTCCGGAACGTAAAGTTGGTTAGTGGCGGCGCGTGAGGGGACGGAGAATGAAAAGCCGTTACCGGAAAGGATAGATTTAGCTAAAGAGATGGCTAACGTTTGGATTCTGGATTGGACGGAAGATAACGGTAGGTCGGTTACTTCACGGCAAGTGGATGATAATGAGAGGTCAGTTAGGGTTAGGGTTTTGGAAGTGGATCCCGATTTTGTGGAAGCGGTTTTTAGGGTTTTGAGGATTGAGAGGATTTCGGAGTCCGCTTTTAAGCGGTTTTTGAAGGGGAGATGGACGGTGTCGGTGTCCGGATCGGAATCGGCATCGGAATCAGGTCGTCGGCGTTTTGGCATTGTGGAGTTGCGGAGGCGGGAAAAAGGAAATGGAAGTGAAATGGGGGAAGTGGAGTTTGATAGTTAGGTGGGACGGGGAGTGTGGTTAACTTTGGTGCGAGATAAAATTGTAGACGAACTTGTTTAATTACAAAGTAGAGTTAAATGAAAGAATAGTCCCTATGGTTTTCCAATTTTCGCATTGGCAGTCCTTTTCTAAAAATTTTAGCATTCATGATCCCTGGAATTATATCTTAAAGTTGGGTGTAGCCCCAAGGCATATTCGATGATGCAATAACCAAAATTATACTAGATCCCCTTCTCCCCAAAAATTCATTCATTTATTACATCATTACATAACTACGTTACATCATATATATATTCCCCTTGCTCTGACTTTCTTCTTCTTCTTCTTCATCATCATCTTATTTCATAATAACAATATCAATTCCGCCGTCATCACAAATGGCGGCCATCACCCGCCTTCTCAAACCCACATCATCAATTTCATATCTTTTCAACAGATCACTCTCCACCACCACCACAAACGCCGTGATTTCAGAAATTGAATCTAACAGACCTAATTTATCAGATCCAAAAGGTTCAAGAAACTTTCAGTGGGTGTTTCTTGGCGTTCCCGGTGTCGGTAAAGGAACTTACGCTAGTCGCCTATCCACTCTTCTTGGTGTCCCTCATATCGCCACCGGTGATCTTGTTCGTGAAGAATTGTCTTCTTCTGGCCCTCTCTCCCGTCAGGTATATATATATATATATATTTAATTTTCATGTATTTACTTTCAGTTGATTTTATATGATTATGTACATCATAAATGAATTATTTTTATCTTTTGTATATGCAAACGAAACTATAAATATATCATATTGTATTCGCTCATTGCTACACCATAAGTGTGTTATTTAGGCTGTGCATCTGGTTTATAATTGATGGAAAAAAAGAATAAAGGCGTGTCTAGATACAAAGATTGGAATTAGATCGAGGAGTGGGCCGAGGGCTCTTATTTTATTGCTTCATTTTTAAGACCATTGTTTTGAAATTGAGGGGGACACTCAAGATAGATGTTTTGTATAATGGTGTAGATACAGTGATATGCGGAATTGTGATGCTGTAATTACGGTTTGCTTACTGGATGTTTATGAAATATGGAGCAATCTAGAGAATTTAAAGGAATATGAAATGCTAAAAGCAGTCAAAATGTTGATACTATTTAGTAAATTCAGGGCCTTGAGATATATTAATTTAAAATTTTCAGAAAGTGGATGACTTTAATCGTTTTCAGTACGCTACCATAGTCCTCAGGGTAAGGCTTCTTCGATGAGCTTGTATATTGAGAGTAAAAACTTTAGAACAATGGTTGTATATGCCAACTGGTATATGCCAACTGTTTATAGACTGCGGCGTTTCAGCTGTAGACCGACTTGCATTGTTGCATACATGTAGCTATTTACCCATTTTAGCAAAATGCTTACAGTTTTTTATCTGCAAAAATAGGGCAGTTTTCTGGGGAAAAAACAGGAACTCAGAAAAATAGAAAACGTGTTCAAATTGCATTTTTATGGAAATATTTCATAGAACAGAGAACCACCTATTCAATTTTATAACTAAGTTTTTGAAACTCACTTTTGTATATTTCAACTATTTTTCTCCCCTTAAACAAAAAGCTCCTGATGTTTTCTATAGTTATAAATGAAGACAACTAAGCATGCTTTTAAAATTTTCAGTGATTTTCTAGAGATAAAAAAAACACCCCTTTCATTTTTCTTTAAAAATAAAACTAGAAAATTAGAAAAATTATTTTATAACTAAGATCACCTACGGGTTTCAAAGAAATTGATTACTCATTAGTCATTAGGTATGAGGGTAGTTGATTATGAAGTGTAGTTGGGTACCCAACGGCCAAAGATCCACGGTAACTACTGACCTGACTACCTCATTCTTTCCACAGTAAATGAAACATATTGTATTGCAAGTATTAACAATGTTTTTCAACCGTCCTAATTTATTTTTTTATTTTTTCTCAATATATTAGTGATTGTAATATTTGATCCACAAGTGTTTTATTTTTCTTCATTGTGGTAGTGCATTTTAGATGGCTGCCTACTAGTCAAAAGTCTCATTAAACTATGTGTCAAGTCGAACTTTACTTAAATTCTGATATATTAATGTCACCTTTATTGATACGCTGTTGTTTGAAGCTACTGATGAATAAACAACATGATTTTGTATACGCTTACAGTTTATTCTTCTTTATATATTTTTCAGCTTGCTGAGATAGTGAATCAAGGGAAGTTGGTTTCTGATGAAATTATATTCGACTTATTATCTAAGAGACTAGAAGCTGGAGAATCAAAAGGTGAATCAGGATTTATTCTGGATGGTTTTCCTCGAACTATAAGACAAGCTGTAAGTATCTTATATCAACAAGATCAAACCTTGTTTTCTCCTTAGATGCTCTGTAACTAAGTCATGTATTTTCCTTTAACATGAATTGATGATTTGTAATTTCTGAAGATGCAAACAACCCTTCTCTTTTAACATGAATTGATGGGTTGTAATTAATTAATGTGTGGTTCCATGAATTTTGATATTCTATTTACCATATTTTCCATATTACAGGAAATTTTAGACGAGGTGACAGAAATTGATTTGGTGGTCAATCTCAAGTTAAGGGAAGATGTATTGGTAGAAAAATGTCTTGGCCGAAGAATATGCAGTCAATGTGGAAAAGGTTTCAATGTGGCTTCGATTAATGCAAAGGCAGAGAATGGAAGACCTGGAATGAGTATGGCACCACTTCTTCCACCTTCACACTGTGCCTCAAAGCTCATTACTCGTGCTGATGACACCGAAGAAGTAGTCAAAGAGCGACTTCGTGTGTACCACGAAAAGGTATTTGTCTTTTAGTCTTTTACTATTTAGAAGTCGAGTTTTATAGCATTCTGCAGAGACAAGCTTACAGATAGATCATTATATTCTTAAGGGTGTTAGGGTGTGTGTTTTGAAAGTAATTATATGATATTGAATAATTAGAATCAGATCAGGTCAAAAGGAGGGTAAGTAGGTAGCTTTGTTTTAAATCGATTCCCGAGTCCCGACATAATCAGTTTCGTATCTTTCTTGCAGTTACTCAGTTAGTATGAAAGTGGTTATTTGACTCCCTAGATAATCAAAATCTGGCACCTGTTTATCTAAAAACAAAAAATCTAATTATTGTGAGCTTGAGCGCAATAATTAGATAGTATTATAGTTCAAGAACGCAAATCCGACCACAACTATGATATTGAAACTTTAGAGCTTGGACTAAGCTTGTGGTTTCAGAAAGTATTTTGTGTACCTGTAAAATGTCTAAAATATCCTTAAGGTATTGAATAATGACAAATTAAGTGAGCCTTGCGGACTTATTTAAATTGTAGAAACTTCTGTACCTATGAATATAAAACTTTCCAAATTGTTGCAGCTTTACCTTAAAGAAACCTTGCATGGTGGCTTGTATCTCTGATCTTGAAACTTACTTTTATGTTTCTAAAATATAATGATGATGAATTTGTGTTCTTGTTTAATTATGCAGAGTCAACCCGTAGAGGGTTTCTACAGAGATCAAGGCAAGTTAATGGAGTTTGATCTTCCTGGAGGGATCCCGGAATCATGGCCAAAGTTGCTAGAAGCTCTTAACCTTGATGAGTACGAGGTCAAAAGATCAGCTGTGGCATAGATTAGCTGCTTTCTTCTATACAATCGATCATTGTTTGCATGTATAATCAGGCATGCACAGCAAATTTTGGATGAAAGAATAATGAAAACACACTATTTTTTCTTGTTCTATTGGTTTCTTATGAAATAACCAAACACGAGGAATTATTATATGCTGTCTAAGTCATGATAGCTGTTGCGTTTGAATATTTGTTGTAAAAGCTGTAACATTATATAAGGTTGGCCTTATTGTGTTTCATGTTTTTTATTAGAAGTTGTATATGAAGAAGTAGTCATATGCATATATAAAGCTGCATCCTGCATCAGATTGTTAAAAAAATAATAATATGCAAAGCATATAAACTTTCATTTTCCATATCTGAGTAAAAAATGTTTCTACCATTATATTTCTTAATCCGGTTTCCACTTGTGTTAACATACTTCAAAGATTCAGAGGTGGCTGGGGAGATGTTTGAGATACCTCAGAAATGATTCATAGGTTTATAAACCTCCTTTTCTCATATGAAATCTTTTATTTCACAAAATTAAGTTTTTCTTTCACAAATTTTATTTTATTTGGTTTTGTTTTTCGGGCTTTCAAAACACGCTACCAATTTTTGGTTTAAGTTTAGCCATTTCAACAATTTACTATTCATAATTATTAGTAGATAATCTATATAATGTTAACATTATGTAGATAATTAGGTAATATTAAAAAAATATATTATATAATGATTAGACATACAATTTTAAATGTCCAGACATTTTCAAAATATATTAAAAAAATATATTATATAGAAAAACAAACGGTTATATTCATTCAGATTCATTAAACAATCTCTTAATATTCAGACGTGTTATTCCGCAATTATATCGTTATATACAATTATTATTACGTTTAATAGATTGTTAATTTGTTAGGTTTGGTACTTAAAAAAAAAGAGTTAGATTTGATAAGTGAATGATGTGTCAAATGAAGTACTATAACGGAGCAAAAAATTGTAAGATAATGTTGTGGCAATAAAATGAAAAGCATGTACGGAAATATCAAAATGGAAACGCCTTCCGTGGGACTCGAACCCACGACCACGTGGTTAAAAGCCACGCGCTCTACCAACTGAGCTAGAAAGGCT
>JAOXNX010000001.1:33565783-33577303 GCA_028566075.1 Solidago caesia
ATCTATATACATGTAGATTTGTGTAGATACACACACACACACACACACACACACACACATATATATATATATATATATATATATATATCTACATACTATAACTAAAATTTTAATCTTTCGGTTCTTGGCTCAATTGGAAATTATTTGAAGAATTATTCCCTCGATTGCTTCTTCGATTATGCACCCGTTGCCAATCATTACCATCAAAGTCTTCATCTTCTGTAGATCTTGTCTTCATTCCGCCATTAGGGTTTTCTTCGGTTCTTGGGGTCAATTGGAAATTATTTTTTGTCCATCTTTCGGCTTCCAAAGACTGTCAACAGTAAACTAGAGGCGCTTCGTGCTAAGTTTTTTTGGGGTGGCTTGCATGATAAAAGGAAGATTACTTGGACGAAATGGGGTACGACTTTGGCTTCTAAAGAGGATGGGGGTGTTGGTTTTGGTAGTTTGGAGTCGTTGAATCATGCTTTACTTTATAAATGGAGATGGAGAGCATTGCAATATCCGAATCTCATGTGGGTTAAGGTTATTGCTGCCATTCACGGGGAAAATTACTTTACGAACTTAACTGCTAAAGGTCGTGGTGTGTGGCATACCATTGTGGAGACTGCTAAGATTTTACATAAAGATTTCGAAGAGTTCCGAAGTTGTATACGTCGTAAAATAGGTGATGGTGGTAATACAAGATTTTGGAAAGACATTTGGTTAGGTAATTCGAATTTAGCTGATAAATTCCCAAGATTATATGCTATTGATATAAATAAAGAACGCACCATTAAAGATTGCTGGAGCCCATCGGGTTGGACTTGGTCTTGGAGAAGGCCTCTCACAACTTTTAGAGAGAATAAGATGCTTGAAGATTTAATTGCAATTCTACCTACTAATATGGATCAGGAAGATACAGACAAATGGGCTTGGAATTTCAATGGAAGGACTCAATTTTTGGTGGCTGACATTCGCAGGTTTCTTGATCATAGGACATAGGAGGCTGCCTATCGACAATTATGTGAAGACTAGATGGAACAATCTCATTCCGAAAAAGGTAAATATTTTCATGTGGCGTCTTAGAAGGAATACGCTTCCCACCCTCATGAACTTGTTTGTTAAAGGTATAGACATTTCGGCTTGCACTTGTGCGATTTGTAAGGCTGGTGTGGATATGTTGGAACACACGTTCCAGGCTTGTGTTTTTACATTTGATTTGAGACAACGTCTTAGCAAGTGGACCAGACATAAGATCCCAGACAAGAATCCTCACGACATTATTGATTGGTGTGATACGTTGAAGATCAAGTGCAAGGCTCGTAAAAGACTTGAAGCGATTCTATTTTCTTGGTGGTGGCATATTTGGAAAGTCCGAAATAACAAGTATCATAACAATTCAAGTGAAAGCACCTTGGATGTATTTAACTCGATCGTGACTTCCACTTTTCTTTGGATCAGGAATCGTGAACATAAGTGTTCTTTGTCTTGGGAAGATTGGAGCTCGTGTCCTTTGTGCATTACGTAATTGGTGGTTTTGTCTTTTGTTTCCTTAGAACCTGTTTGGGGTTGCACCAAAAACACCACGGAGTGAAAACCGGTGGCTTGGCCTCCGTGGGTGGGGTTTTTTCTTATGTCTTAGTTTCTGTAATTGGCATAAGTTTTTTTCAACCCTTTTGCAACCTTAGCAGTTAAGGTTCTAAGTAGGATCTAGTTTGTATGCTTTTTGTATTTCTAGATCATGTATTCTTCGAACACTTGTACGCTGTTAGTGTTCTTGTATATATATAGTAATATACTTTTTTGCCGTTCAAAAAAATAAAATAAAATATAATAACATCCCTTAAAAATTTTCATCATCAAACTAAAATACTAAATACGTTTAAGATGGTTGTTTATGAGCGAAGTACTCATTAATTTTTCTCTGTTAATTAGTATTAACGTCAAACTGAATAGATAAAATAGAATGGCTAAGTTGGTATATGCTTATTAGATAAGTACGTGTCATTGTCATCATCACCAAGAGTAGTAGTGCTAATCACTTAAAAAATGTTGCAGAGAAAGCAAAAAGAAAAAAAAAAACATAAATCGTCATTAATTGAAAGAGGAGTTTATAGAAAACATTACATTATTATTATTTATTTATTTTTGAAAAGGATTACATTATTTAGTCATACTTATCCATGTGATAAGTTTTCCTTTAAATAATCAAATATGCGGAGCTCAATATTTACAAATAATAATAATAATATAGATATGTATGAATTTGGCAATGACCTAAACATAATATACAGGTGAAAAATAGCTAAAGTTTTTTTTTTTTTTTTTTTTAATTCGTTTTCTTTTTAAAGTGGGGCATAAGAAATATTATGCATATAACGATGCATGCATAGAGCTGAGATTGCTATAATGTTTTTCTCAATTTTCATTTTTTAAACACAGTTTTTAAATATTTTTCTTTCGGGATACAACACTATCCATAAATATTTATAAACTAGTCTTAATACCAGTACAATATATACAGATTAACTATATACAACATCATCCACATATACAATTACTTTTTATCTTCTTGTATATAAATTATGTACATGACAGCTGAAATTTATTTTTAAGTTACAATTATTATATTATACAACATTTTAATATGTAATTAACTTTATACTTAAAAAATCATGTTAATTATAATGACCCCTATGAGTAATTCGAACCTAGTTATATTATGAAGTTAGAATAGGTAATTATGGATATGTTCTAATAATAAAACAATTTTTTCATTATTGTTATCAAATAATATTATTTTATTTACCAATATATTAAAACAGAATCGAGACATTATTTGATTGACATATGGGGTTGTATTTAATCGATATATGTCTATTTAGTCTAATATTAAATTATATATTACTATATCTATTAAAGATCAAGCTGATGAACAGTGTCACCGCCCACGTGGCACTGTTCTGTTCGTCCACCTCTCCCTCGTATCACTATTCAGATTTTGCAACATCGCATCCTATTTAAGTTTTTTCCTTTATGGCTTTTTTTGGTTTCTTGCAAAGTTTTTTTCCTTTTGGTTCTTAACTAATATATTGGAAACTTTTATTCCCCGTATCATCGTTCGGATTCTACCACGTTGCGTCCCATTTTATTAAATTTGGTTTTCCTAAATATTGGAAACTTTTATTCAAACCTCGTACCATCGTTCGGATTTTGTCACGTTGCATTCCCTTTTTTTTTTTACTTTTGATCTCTTGCACAATTTTTTTCCTTTTGGGTTTTTGGTATTCATCTTAAATAAATATCGTTAACATATTATTTTTTTTATATAATTTTTATATTCTTGGTTTGTTGCAAACTTTTTTCTTTTCGGTTTCTTTGTTTAAATAAATATTGTTAGGATTTTATCACGTCGCGCTCCATTTTGTTTTTTTAAATTATTATATTCTTGGTTTGTTGCAACCTTTTTACTTTTGGACTCCGTTGCCCTTTGTTTTTTTTTTTTTTTTTTCTATATTCTTGATTTGTTGCTCACTTTTTTTCTTTTTGGATTTTTGGTATTCACCTTATACATTTTTTAAGACAAACTTTCTATGATAGATTGGTTTTTAATTTTTTATAATTAAACGGTTTTAGATTCAATTCAAGTACACTAGCATAATGAAACCGTACCAACACGTTAAATGAGGCCCCGCAACGCAATAATATAATATATGTCCTATTATTAATATAAATCCAAAAAAATCCTTATCCTAGGCTATATAATATAACGATAACGATTATTATATATATTTATCTATTTATTAATATTTATATTATATGATATCTAGATAATTTTACAATTAGATTACTTATCTTTTATTAAAAGGAAAAATAAAATAAAATATACCAATTCAAAAAAGACATATGTCGCGTAAAAGGTACACCACATGTCGCTTCAAGAATTCTACAATCATGTTTTAGTATATTGATAGATGACCACTATGAGATTAGAATCTACAATGTTCTTATTGATGGATCACCATACATATCATCAAGAGGACTAAGATCTAAGACTACCCACACTCATGACCTTTAAAGAGGTAGGTTGTCACATGTAATAAAAAGAAAATTGAAAAGTCACCAAAAGTCTCCAACCTAAGTCAGTCAAGCAACCCAAGTTGTGACTCTTCAAAATTGTCATCATTGTCACATGTAAGTATTTGGTTCGAAGACATCTATATAATATCTTGTTATATATAATAAAAAATGGTTTAGGTTGGCTTGTGAATGTGTGTAAAAGATTGAGTTAGGTTGGGTTGTTTAGGTAAAACTTAAAAGAGAGAGATATTATTTTTTTTATTAAAGATTATGTTGATGTAGATTGTAAGTGTATATGGTCTAAGGTGTAAATAATTATAGCTAGGTAGTAATAATTTTTGAAAAATGATAAAGAGAAACTATAAATCGAAAATGAAACTTATGTAATCTTTTGAATGTATATGCGTATTGCGAAAGAAAATGGAGACGACTATATATGCATGATGTCAAGCGATGATTTATGGGCATAAATGTGGCTACTCATATATTTGTCAATCTTTTCTAATTTCTAATTATCTACTAATATACTAAATTAGGATTGGGTTAATGTGTTTTCTTTGATCGATACATGACATATCTTTTGAAACAAATCCTTCACTGTCAAATGGTGAGGTTCTAACTCAACAGCGGATAGTCGGTTGTCTAAACTGGATCCCGCTACCACGAGCCGAACAACGGTACCGAAGGAAAAACCCCACCAGGCCCCCCCTAACAATTGAGATTAATAGAGTATGAATTTGCACTTGATAAAATTCGAACCTCCGTCTCATGAGTAAAACCTTGGTATCTCACAACTTGAATCATGTATCATTGACAGAAACTTATCTATTTAGCTGAATGATTTTGTCCCTTTTTTTAATAGGAGAAGAAGCATATTTTTTGCCTTGGAAATTAAGGTGAAAGATCTGAAAGAGATATATATAAATTTCTAGATTTTCGGACCTTCATAACTACAACCAAAGAATATATGATCAAATTCCTAAGACATGGGAGAAAAGTATGTCACCAAATTTAAGGTATCCCTAAGATATATACTATCTAGGGAAGATATTCTTATGCATTGAAGAGGGGTCTGAAGATCATGGTAGACACCTTAAGGTCGTGCTTGACCTTTTTGGGATCCGTCCACCATAAACTCTGTTGACGAAGCCTCTTCATTATGAGGCTTAGTCGACGAAGTCTTTGTTGCGGTAGCCTTGTGTCTTTGGAAAACACACAAAGGTTTCCGAAGGTATACTAAGGTTTCTAATGATTTCTTAGAGTAGCGTGAGGCTTAGGTTTCATCTAATACTCAAATACATCATCAATGTTATTGTATATATATTTAGGAACATAAGTTTGGCATTACCAAAATGTACCATGGATCATGGTTGCCCGTTTGGGCAAGACGGTCCTACATTGACATGTATATATATCGATCTCAATGTTTGGATTGATCGATGAATTTAGGTACGCTTTAGTATTATAGAACCAACAAGTTAACTTAATTCATATTGGTGAATGAGTCAATTGGACATAATAATATAATATTGATTTATACTCCAAGTTATGACCAAGCCAAGTGATGAACTGAAAAAATGTTTAATTTGATGAATAATGCATACTTCTTGGATTCCCATTTTTGAAATGTCTGTATTTAAGTACGAACAAGTTAAATAATAATGCATCTCAACTAACTTTGTATTAAATTTTTTGTCTTAATGTGGGAACTGGGGATGTTGTGGTCAGAATCAGATTTGCTCTCAAAGTGCATGCACTTGTAAGTTTTAAGTATATGTCCTACTATTATATATTACGAAAATTTATACATATAGGTTCAATACAAAGATATTACGTATATCAACTAACTTAATATCCGTGCTATGCAGCAATATTAAATATTATTGATAAAGTAGAATAAACAGCCAACACGACCAAACCATCCGACACGGTGGTCACCAAACCGGACCAACACGATCGTGCCGGCAGCCTCAACCAACCGTGCCGAAGAATCTGGTGTGTTGTACTAAAACTCCGGCAACATCTCGAACGTTAAAATGGTCTAAGTTCGATTCAAATTTATGTACTCTGCTTGAAATAATGTTTATGAGTTTATCATATCCAAATCCAAATCCAATAATGCGAAGAAAAACAAGGCACACTAAAGGGAAAAAGAGGTCTGTCATTAAATATTTGGGCCTACACAGCAATCAGGCCATCACTATTCACCCATGAGTTAGACGCATCTCTAATTTCTTCCACTCTAACTCTACTAATAGAACCAAACATGGACCATGATTTTGACCTGTCAATACAAAATAAAAAGAAAAATATTATATTGCATGCATAACTTACATATGTTGATATGATTAGTTACAATTAATGGAGCCTTAATTAAGTTTGCAAGTAAAATAACGGAAGTAATTAAACTTCATAAACCTCACATAAAATGCCATAATAATGAAACCTAAAATACATATGTTAGGAGCATACGATACAATATTTGACTTATAATCTTTAATTAGCAAAAAATTACCAATTTTTGGTAAGGTTCAGTACTTCAGTGGATGATGCATGGTAGGCTACCGGTCCAAACGGTCCATTTTGTACATTTCTATTGAAAAACAAAGTCGATCATATGATATGTTTTTTTTTTATTATTATTTTCTTTAGTTAAATTCTGGTTTTGATAAAGAGTTAATCTAAAATCACATGTAAATCTTTTGAATCGGGTCCTTCATAAGGTTTGAATATCGACTCACACTCGTGATACTAAACTGATATGACCTATATGATTGAATAACGAAATTTTGTGGAGCGAATTTTGGGGTGCATCTTTGTTATATATTTATATTTATGTTGTTTTTTTGATTGTTGTCCTCTGACTTTTAATAAAGAATAACAGAGAGATGGAAGAAGATAATAAATACATTTATAATAATTAGGAAATATAAGTAAACAAGTAGTCGTGGACACTAGAATTGAGTAAACATTACATGTTATGGGTGAAATGTTGATCGAGTTGTATAGCAAGTAATATATAGACCAAATTAAATGTTGGGTTCAGAACTTGTTTTTTCATATTTCACTAACACAGCAAAACTGCAAAACATGTTTGTTTGATATATTTTTATAAATGGAAAATTAATATTATTATTTTTTGCTTTGTTACACTACTGTTGGTAATGATTCCAAGATATAAAACTTAAGTAGTGTACTGTTTATGGTTCAAGTTCCCACAACAGGCAACCAACAGGCCTTCGGTTTTTCTGATACGCTTAAAATTGTCCATTAATGAATCTTACTATATCATATGATACATTGATACATCATAAAATCAAGTTGTAATAAATAATAAACTTGTTTATGCTGTTTTCTTTTTCTTGATGAAGAACTGAAGAAGTATCTTTAAATAAGTAATAAAGACATAAAGTAAATGGCTTTGTTTATTGGGCTTAAACCAAACCTTTAGAGTTGGACCTCAAAGACCATCAGTACCTATGTTGTTGGACCAAGTATAAGACCAACATATGGTTGTGACTTGAGCTAAGGGGGTGTTTGGTTTAGAACTAGAAAATAACTTTATTGGAATGAGAATGGGTTTTTCAAACCCACCAAAGGTTTGAAGAATGCATTATACGAAGGGGTTTGATTTCCAATTTTCAAAACCTAACCAATTAAGTTGGTAATCAAACCCAATGTATCTTATGTCAATCTTTTATTTTAGGTAACGTACTTTTTCATGTAGGATATAAACATATTTTAGTTATTAAGGGGTGATACAATACAAAGATTGTATACTCATCCACTCGTGTCCAATTTGACATTTTGACATGCCATTGAAATACAATATTTTATACAATTGCATAGACTATACATGGAGTGTTGTACATAATTCTTTTTTTTTTTTGTAGAGAACAGCACAAATTATAATATTCCAAAGCACAAATAGGTTGTGGCTGCTTGTTTTTCTGTTTGTTGTAAATAACTAATTATTGTACATAATTCTTTTATGCATAGCGTACTTTTTTTTTTATTTAAAAAATGGCAGTATGGTCACGTCAGATGGGTTAGATAACGAGCTAAAATGGATGGGTTTGTGTTGCTAGCTAAAACGTGTCAAGTCAGGTTGACAAGGTGATGAGTGTAATGTAAGATGTAATATGCACCTTACAAAAAGATATTAAGGTGCCAATGATCAACATAAACAACAGTATGCATTAAAAATCTCTACAACTACCGTACAAGTGTTTGATGATGGTCCATAGCCCAAAAGTAGTATAAAGCTCTAAGAATTCTCCAATATTGAATAATAACATGAAGAGTACCCGCGCAATGCGTCGGAGCTGATGAGGAGTGGTGGTGGCGGCGCCATAGATGGTGGAGTGGTGGCGGCGGCGGCGAGGTTGGTGGTGGCGGCACATATCGTGGTGGTAATGTAGAAGTGTGATAAAGTTTTTTGTTTTTTTTTTGAAAGAGATTTGTGTTTAGGGATAGACAATTATGGAGGGGTAATTTTAGTAATAGATAGTTGTAGAGTGGTAAAATAGGTAGATCAAACTTTAAAAGTTGAAAAAGGGATGGTCTAAATGCTTTATAAGGTATTATAAATAAGACCGATCATATCTTTAGTAACTTGAGAAGTACCAGACATAAAATGTTGTTGGATGGAAGAACCAGTTCAGATAACAAAAGAAAAATAAACTTGAAAAATTTCTTAATTTCAATGGATGTGAACCATCAAGCATCTGTTTCTCGTTATGTTTATATCGGATCTGTATTTATGAGTTCGCTTCAATGCTATGATCACGTATGGGAGTAAGCTTATATGCATTTGGCTCTACTTTCATACTCAAGGTTTTATCCACTTATGCTAGTTAATCTTTCAGGTCTCCATTTAATATCATATGTACTCAGGAACGGACGATCAGGTACCCTTAATCCGTCTACCGGTCTAAGTAACCCAAAGTGTAGTCAAATACACACAACCTTCGTAAATCATCACTTAATATAAAAAAGGTTACATTCCTCTTGTTGACCCGTTACTCGACTCAAAGGAAATCAATTTAATAGTGTGTATCAGATGTCATACATCTCAAGATTTACAAAACAAAGCTAAAAATAACTACCACCTATTTTGACAACCACTTCCCACTGCCGCGCAATCTCGCCATACACGTCATCAGTTGGAAGCCGATAGCGACAACAAGGACAAGTGTTCCTCTTGATCACCCATGGCAATATACACATCCAATGAAAATGATGTTCACAAGGTAATTCACACACCTCTCTCCCTAACCTCATTTCTTCTTTACATACAGCACACTCCTTTCCTCCTTGTATCACCTCCACTGATGGTAATGCGACGACTGCTGCCACGGAAGCCGCGACATCCTTCCCGCCCTTTCCATCACCACAACCCATAACATCCACAAACTTTTTACACCTAGCCACTAATTCAATATACTTTGTCAATATTTCACTATTGGAAAATCCAATGCCAGAAAGAGTTAACATGGTGGTGGATACATATATAGAGAGAGAATTCCGCCAATTCGACGGTGACAAGGATTTTAGTTTTTCAGGGTTATGTTGGTGGAGTTCACATAGTAGTAGAAGTAAGAGAACCGAGTCAAGATCACGGTCATTCAGCATGGTGGTGGCATGCGGCGGCATTTGGGTGGTTTTAGGATGGAGAAAGTACCGGGAAAGGTGGGATAGGATTGATAACATGTGTCTTGCAATGAGAAGGGATTTTTGGTGGAGGGAGAGAGTGTGAAGGTGGTGAAGGCAGATGGAAAAGACGGTGTGTGACGACAAGAGTGACGAGAGACGGTGGCGGTGGCGGTGGAAAAGCGAGGAGATAGTGATGGTGAAGTTGGAAATTTGCGGTTGGGTTAGGGTGGAGAGGGCAGCCATGAGAATTTTTCCGGTGGTATGACTATTTTCTTCCATTATGGGATCATGTGCCACAAAAATGAGATAAGGGGTTTTTTTAAGTAATGAAGTGTGAGGGGAAGAGTGTTTCTAAATTTGTGGTGGGCCTAATTGAGAAAGTCAGTTTGACTACTCTGCTTTTGTGATTCACACATTCTAATCAAGTAACTTGGCATTGTGTACACCTTATCAATAGAGTGGTTCTAACAAAATTTGAACTTTAGTGAATTAGGATCATTTGATGTAGTTGTAGGGACAGAGATTCGATACATTTGGTATACAACGTAATCAAACACCTAATGTTTGAGAAGTGTTTTAAATACTGTGCTGCTAAAGGAACAGAGAAAAGTATAGGTGGCAAGACGAGCGGGTTGGCTATTGGGTCAGCTTGAGTAAGGGTCGGAATGGGTTGTTTATGATACATATTGAAACGGACCATGTTAGGTTGAGTTGACCAGCAAATACGTGGCTATTTTTCCAAATTGATTAATGTGTTAGTTATGATTAAAAAAAAAAAAACTTATAAAGCGCTATAAGAGGTTGTAGGCATTAAGTAGACTTTAAACCTTCTGGCCATCCGAGTCAAATGGCCAGAAGGTTTAATTAATGTTTTATTATCTGACCATGCATCTAATCTAAGATGACGACAACTCAAATCGTTCAGTTCATACATACGTAGAAAGAGTAGAAAAGAACAGGAGACGATCTCACCTTAGCAAGTTGTGTAAATTATGAGATGCGTGAAAAGAAATTTATCTGAAGTAACTAATGCAATGATGTGTTGTAACAATCACAATACGCTTTGGAGTTGATAAGATACTGTCATTGGATACCATATATGTTATCAATAAAAGTAAGGTTTCCATAATTTATGCTATGTGAAAAGTGAAGGACATGAAATAATATATGATATAGTACTGATATTATGCTTTTAAAAATTTGGTTGGAGTATTTTAGACGAAGATGAAATGATCTTATTTCAAGTAAGTTGATCAATTAGTTCGATGATCATGTATATTTTAAATGCATTTTTGATTTTTCTTATAGTGAATACATTTGTATAAATAAGATCTCATGCAGTATAGTGGGTGGCCAAGAGCCCTTTAATTAGTCGCCCTACCAGGTCTGTCAAAGGTTACTTTTTGGTGGGATTTCTGATGTGGAAAGTAAATTATTAATCGAACAATCAGATTATTACACCTTAATGTTTATAAAGTGCTCAACATGTGAGACTTGAATAACATTAGGGTGTTGGCAATGGCACTAGATAGGAGTGTGGTATGCCTCATACCATGTGGGAACACTACCGCCAACCCCATGGTATGAGACAAGGTATGAAAAACATGGTAAACTTTGTAGCACACCACATAGGAATGTGGGTCCTAATGCTTTATACTCCAACCAATCACAACCAACCATTTAATAAATGTGGGGTACATTGCTTTTATTATTTAATTTTTATTGTAGTGTGGTATGGATTGCAGTGTGGTATCCCATTGCCAATGAAATAAGGAAGTGTGGTATGAAAAAGTAAAGAAATGA
>JAOXNX010000001.1:33628379-33640392 GCA_028566075.1 Solidago caesia
ACAGAAAATTGGTGTGGCTCAGTAGCTCACAACATGATTGATAACATCCCAATAAAAGCTGAATCTCGTGTATACATTTTACCACTTTAAATAATAGTTTTTTTTTTTAAAGCTATGAATTACCCGTGAATGTCAAGAGGTTTAGCATACGTTATACGTTATCTTAATCGGTTCTCATTAGAAAGCCTTCTCGCAGAATATATCCCCAAATTAAACACCACAATGAGAAACTCCTATCACCCAAATTTGAACCCGAGATCTGGAAGAAAAAACTCACTCGGACTCATTATTGATGAAAATCTTAAATACCCATGGCCAACCCATCTAGATGGATTGGTTACTTTAAATAATAGTTACCGAACTCGCAAAGACGCAAAAGGTTTTTCTCTGTCGTGAAAACATGTGGAAATGTGCTAACATGTGACGCCATGGGCTGGGGTGGAACTACATCAAAGGTAAAGGTAAGTCAGGTTACGGTTTCGCTCAATTCATGTAGTGTAAAATTGTTGTGTTCTTTATTATATCGGCTGATGTAGCTAACTCTAAACTTTCAAAATATTTTCCTAGCAATGAAACTTATATAGATGTATTTGTGCAACTGAATGGAAAATAAAAACTACAAAAAATGCTATAACTCTAAAAAACCATTAAAAATAACGAAAAATCCTTAAAAGCTGTTAAAACTCATTACAATCTAGTCGTTGGCGTTACTTTGCATGGATACATAACTAGTATTAAAAACTTAGTGCTACGGGTCATTTACAATCCTGATTCCGTCAAACGATCTAGAAATATAGATGTGGGTCAAAGGACTTGAAAGTAAACTTACCCCCTAAAAGAATGCAAATAGACCTTATTACTTTAATAAGGCGGCCAACCATCGTGAGCATCACAATCGAAAAGACATCAAGTTATAGGTGCAGGGTTTTATATACCAGGCTCATTTATAACAAACTAGTGTGTATCACCAAGCGATACGTGGACTCAATTATCACGTTAACATTTGTTGTTGAAATGGTTTCATTATGCTAGCTATAAATTGAAGTAACAAAAGGAAGAAAAGAAATAATAGAAGAGATCTAAAAGAACCCATAAAAAACAAAGAAAGCTATGATTGAATTCGTAACCACTTAATTGAAAGGTAACATCAAAACTATTTCATCGTAGACATGTTTGCTCAAAAATTTGTCATATCAAATATACATTTACTAAGAACAATACCACAACCACTCCATCGTATATGTTTGCTCAAAAGTTTACGAAAATAAAAACACAAAAATGAAAACACAAAAACCAAAAGTTTATCATATAAAATATATATATGTTTATCAAAGGCAACACCACAACCACTGCACCATATATATATTTGCTCAAAAGAACCATATCACATATATATGTTTGCTAAAAAGTTTGCCAACATTAACATACAAAAATAAAAACACAAAAAATCCGAAAATAAAAAGCCAAGAAGAATCAATAAAAGAAATTAATCAAAAACCAAAAAAAGAAAAAACATACCAAATAGCGCCTGATGGTGCAAGCACTATTCATTAGCGTGACTATTAAAAAGTTTGTCAACATTAACATACAAAAACAAAAACACAAAAAATCCTAAAATGAAAAGCCAAAAAAAATCAATAAGAGAAATTAATCAAAAACCAAAAAAGGAAAAAACATACCAAATAGCACCATGTGGCCGTTGAATGGTGCAAGCACTATTCATTAGCATGACTATATAATATATAATATAATATAATATAATATAATATAATAAACAATGTTTTGCAATAAACGAAACGTATTTTAAATTATTAGAGCACGAGGAATTGATCAAAAGCTTTTTTTTTAAAAAAAAGTTTTTTAAAAGCTTTTTTTCCATTGGGATAGATGACTTTTTATTGAAAAGGTTGAAGAACTTCAACCTATTGTTGAAAAAAAACACTCTCTTTCCTCTATATTTAATTACAATTTAATGGTTTTTGAAGCTTTTTTGAGCTTTCACCATTGGAGTAAAAGCTTTTTCAAAAGCTTTTTTATAAAAAGCTTTTACAAAAATATTTACCATTGTGGATGCCCTTACTAAATTATTACCCGCATAGTACACGGTAAAATAAATATAACTAATTACATGATAATGTTTTACATTAGCATACATTGATATTTATTAGTAACAAATAAAAGATTAATTTAACATTAAATATGACACTTGTTAAAGCATCCTTGAATCAAATTTTTGCATCATTTGGTAAAAAAAAAAAAAACTTTTATATATCACAATAAATTTATCTCAAATATATTATATTAAATTCTTACACCAAATAGTTATTTGAATATTTTATACAATTAAACTTAAAACTATAGAATAACTTTATTTGAATTAATATATTATGTTCATTATATTCACTTAATTATTTGAACATTGATTCACATATTCATGAAGCATATAGTTTCAACAAAATTTATACATAGTTTTTTTTGTTTATTTCAAAAATATTTATGAAAGCTAATTTGTTTATTTTATATTCTTATATTATATCATGTAATATAAGTAATAACTTTGATAAATACAAATATACAATACTAGCACAAAAAAACAGTTACATTCCAATCCATCCCCAAAACTTTTAATATATCAATTATATATTAGATCAACTTAGTTATTGTTATGAACTTAATCGTTAAAATGTAGTATTAAAATTATTGGTAGATAAACAAGTCTAAAAAACTAAAATTTAAGACTTTATATATTCTATAACAATCATAATATTATATCAATAATTAATAGACTTAAGTATTAATTTATTTTATATCACATACTGGGATGTCCCCCGTTAACTTTAATCGTCTAATATATAGGTTAGTGAAAAAAAATAACTAAACACTTTAGTATGCCGATAATTTATTTGTGCAATTAAATTAAAAATCAATCATTAGTTTATAGTATTTATTAGATTTGGACCCGTGTATTACACGGGTTTATTAAAAGTCATTAATGGATCATTTTTTTAACATATAAAACTTTTATCGTTCGAAGTAATTTTTATGCTATATTTTATAGAATCTATAATATTAAATTGGAGATAAAACAATACCATATTTTGTAACACAATTGGCTTAATAACTTGAACTACTTGATGTAACTATTCGGTACCTTGTCGAAATGTAAATAAAATTATGCTGTTTAAAAAAAAATGGAGATAAATTGAATATATAGTTTTTATTTAAAAGTTATACGATAAAATATATTATGTTTGCTATTGTTAGAAAAAGTTAGATGTATACTTTTATGATTATATTTCAAATTTTAGTTTAAAAATATAATTAAGATAAATATTATATTCTATGAATTTAATATCTAGTATATTTATCTTTATATATAACTAAGAGAGGATATGGAAGAGCTTATGTGGCACATTCATTTAGATGACAAGTAGGATTTTTGCTTATTTGTCAAATTGTTAGATAAATAGTGTTTATTTAAATTTAAATTAATCTTATATGGCTTTTTTAGTTGACAAACTTAAATAAATATATAAATATAAATATAAATATAAATTCAATATATATGTAGATTTTATAAATATATGTCTACCCTATATGTACGTATTTTTTATAATCTAAATCTAATCGAAATAATAATATCATTCTATTATGTTTTATTTAAAAATATGTATGTATTTTAATAGTACGTGTTTTAGGATTAGTTTTATTATATTAAAACTATTTTTGATAAGATCTTACATTATCCTTTAAAAATTCATCAAATCCTTTTTACAATGAAATAATATCTAAATTATTATTATTATTATTATTATTATTATTATTACTCTCACATATAGATTTGTTTTTGTGAATATTTTTAGTCAATATATTACGAGTACAAATTCTACTACGGGAAATATATACGTTGATTTTTAATTCGGCTTTATGATAATCTTTTTTAACTATCATTCATTGGCTTATTGTAATTGTAATGTAATATATTCTTTATTATTATTATTACTATTATTATTAATACTATTATTATTATTTATAAAAAAAAAGGGTAATGGGGTAACCCTAGCCCCGGTACCACAATTGGATACTCATCGATTCACCCCGTATGAGCTTTATGATGCCGGTAAAATACCTACATCCTAATCCCCACATGATCTTGGCACCCCGAATGATCGAACCTGCGTCTTTTAGAACTTCACATGTGGGTCTAGGCTTCATTGGTAACGGGTACCTTAAAGAAATTGTTTTTTGTGCCAAGCGAGGATCGAACTTGGGACCTTAAGGTCACCAAGTGCTTCCTTTACTACTAGGCCAATTCCTTGTTGGTAAAAAAAAAAAAAAAAAAAAGAATTTATTAATGTATACTAAAAGGGAATTGATAATCGTACATACCTTTTGATAAATCTACCACTATTATGCATTATATACTTGTACCGCATGTTATATCAATTGTACTGTGTCGTAAATTAATAAAAAATGATGGTACAAGTATGGGCTCCCATACTAAAAGGGACACGTGTCGTTTAAATATCATGTCACGTGTCAATCAAATGATACTTTAATCCTGTTTTAATATATTGGTAGATTGTTTATGTTTATGCTAGTACTCTTTGGTTAATAATAGATCTAGGTGTTTTGAGTTACGCCAAATATTTCATAGCGATTATATATGGTTAATAATAGTAACAAGCTGTGGACATCGTACAATTATTATTACTATTAAAAGAAATTAATTTCATTTGGAACAATTGAATTTTGGCTATTATGGTATGATCATGTATGAGTTCTTCTTTCAATTTATAAGATTTGGGGTTTTAATCCATGATGAAAACTTTTAAATATGCATGGAATTTATGTGATTTTTTATTAATTAAGGAAAATATTGTACGTTTTGTGCTAAAAACATGTATTTTGGTATAGCATAGAGATCAAATAAGAATGAAATTAAGTAAAGAAGGAAAAGAAGATGACTTTTTATTTTTTTTACCTTGTTGTTTTCATTTATTTTTTTAATAAATACTCATTTCAAAAAAGATTTAAAAAAATTTTCTAAAGGCGAAGCCCATATGATTAAAAGCGGAGCCCACACTGCTAAGGTCGGACCATCAAGTAGATTACCCCATCACTGATCACCTTCTATCACCGGCCACCCCCACCAGCTACTGTTTATTAATATCCTTAAGGGCGGAACCCGTACCGTATCATCATCGAAAAAAGATTTTTTTTTTTTTTTTTTTTTTTGTATGGGTTTTTATTAAAAAATTTTTAAAAAAAATAAAAAATAAAAAAAACAAGGTAAAAAAAACTAAAAAACTATCTTCTTTCTTTTCATTCTTTAATTCCTTTTTTCTTGAATCTCGTCACTTTTAGTATATACGCAAATTTTCCTATATGCAATTATTTTTTTGGGCTACGATTGTTTTAAAAGGCGTAAATGCATAGCAACAAATTATTTAAGTATTAAAACGGATTTTAACTAAAAGTTTTAGAACTATAAACATAATTAAAAAATTTTAATTTTAATTTTTAACATAAATATATATATATATATGGTTCCCATAGCAAAGAGAAAAAAAATACACCTAACTTTTGATCTAGGTCATTTAAATTAATATACAAAACAATCTTAACCCTTGAAACTAAAAGTCAAATTTAACTATTTAAACATGGTAACTCTTTAATGTTATTTAATATGTATTTTTTTTAATTATGACATGCATTTATCATCTTTTTATATAACTTCTTTTAAAATAAATATTTGACATAGCTAATGAAATTATGGGTATGTTTGGCAAAAAAGTTTGGAGCTGAGGCTGTGGTTAGGGGCTGGAGCTTGGTGTTGGGGCTAGGGCTTTTTTTTTTCAACTCTCCTCACCCAAGCTTTTATTTTAAAGACCTTTTGGGGCTTTTAGAGACTTTTTGGGGCTCGGGCTTCTTTTCACAATCCTACATCCAAACAAGTTTTTTTTTTAAAAGAGCTTGTTTTTAAAAGCTCATGGATTTAAGCTCCTAAAAGCCCCTTGCCAAACATGCCCTATATATATATATATATATATATGATTCCCATAGTAAGAAAAAAAAATACACCTAATTTTTTTATCTAGGCCATTTATAAAACTTTATGTTCGATTTTATACTAAATTATAACGGGTTGTTTTTGGGGTCATGTGGGTTGGCAAGTTAATGGGTTGGCACATCAAATGGGTTTATTTTGGGTCAAGTGGGTTGACGGATCAGATAGGTTTATATTGGGTCAAGTGGGTTGACGGGTCAAATGGGTTTATTTTGGGTCAAGTGGGTCAAATAAATTGTTTCCGGGTGACCGGGTATTAAACTAGTTAAATTTTGTTGGTGGGGTATATTAATATTTAAAACCAGATTTAAAACGTAGCTACAAATGTTTTACCCATTTTTGTGGGTTAAGTAACAATGCAACATGAGGTTACAGATGAAAATCATTTTCAAAATTCTAAATGTGAATTGGTCTTTAATATATTTCTATAGTTTTACGTTGGATATCAAAAATGTTGCCACTTGTTGGAAATCCTAAAAAGTAAAAATCAGGCCTAACATTTCTATATATAGTTTTACGTTGGATATCAAAATGCATGAATTCTGTAAATCGGATGACTAATCACGGATCCTGTAATTCTATTCGATTCAAATGTTGTTATGAGCCCATTTATTTAACTTGTACTAATTAAAAGAAGTTCCATTTCCACTCAAACCCTGTGCGACCACTAGAAAAGAGTAGGAGTATGTATATATATCATAAAATTCTAATTATCATATTTATCGATCCAAAGGGGTATCTCGAGATATTCTACAGCATGTGCCTTCAACTTATACTAAACGGATTTGAACCAGTTAAAACATTGATTTTGATTGACAAAAAGCTCTAGCCAATTGAGTCAAAGAATTTGATTAAGCCAAGAGGGGGTAATAAAAAGATGAGCACAACGGTTAACATGAAACATTGTTACATTTTTTTTTATAAATTTGATGAGCCAACGAGTTAGTGTATATAATACGACTTATAATAAAACACATATTAAGAATGGGTTTGAATATGGGAGTACGTGCATAAAACTATCACAAGTTTTGATTATTTATCTTACAATGTACAATTTTTATAACAAACAATACAAGTATATAATGCACAGTTATAATAGATTAATTAAAAATTGTAGATTTATCAACTCCCTTTGAACATATATGTGAATGCGAATGGGTATTCCAAAGCCATCAAGAATGGTGGGTTTTAAATATATCAAAAAAAGTGGATTTGATTTCCATTTCCATTTCCAAAACCAAACCAAACTTATTAATTTGTAATCAAACTCATTTCTTGATTCACATACCCATCAGGCCATCAACCAAACATCCCCCAATTTAAGATTTTATTTTTGAACGGCACCCTCAATTTTAAGATATATGTAAGTAATGAAAGAGTTTTGGTTAGTATATTGTCAAAATTGGCAATTAAAACTTCATTTATTTAGACAATTTGCAATTTATATGCAAAGAAGTCTAGATTGTCTACCTATTGGGTTTAGTTTTAAATAAGGACCAATCTCATCCAAATGTTATACTTTAAAAAAAAGGGAAATTAAAATTTATGATAAAAGGAGAATTTGCAACCAACACATTTAGAATAACGTAGATTTGCACGAATGGAACTAGATTAGCCCAGCAACTAGTTGAGGGATACCAAGCTACTCGTGTCATTGTCAACTGCCAGGCGATAGGATGTTCTGATTTAATTTGTATGTTGGTTTATAAGAAGATACGCATAATCGACATCACAACATTATTCTTTCCTTCTCTGAAAACCAAAAAAAACTAGCCGGTTAGCATAGAATAAGTTCAAGCATATTTAGGTTTGAGCGAGTATGCAGCTTGTGAGGTTGTCTATAAAGGCCTAATCATTCAACAATCAAGATATGAAACTTAAACAGAAACATATACAGAGCTAGACGAAAAGCAGACAATGTCGACAATAATATGTTGAAGACACATAAATGATAGACATCAGGAACACCCCGCCTAAAACATGCCAACATAAAGCACCAAAATCAGTTTCGCAAAGAATGGCTCTCCAAGAAATCACATCAAACATGTTGTCACTTTCTGCAAGTTCTAAAATATTTCAAAAAAAATAATCATGCCAAGTAACAACATGAATGGAAGTTGCAAACGGTCATAGATTTCATGGATTCATAGAAAAACAACATGAATGGAAGTTGCAAAACCCCCCTCTAATTTCATGGAAGCCATTCAAATGACTCATCACTGGGCCGGGCTGAAATTCTGTCCGATTCAAAAGTTGCCAAACTGTGTAATGCCATACAATTCAAAAGTTATGGTCTAACTTGCAGGTTTTCTGCAACAGGATTCCAGTTTCTCAACAAACCCACATATACTAATGATCACTGCACTAATTGACTAAGAGTACAGCTACAATATATAGATGGGAGAAGTTCAGCTTTACCCGGATCAATTCATGGAGAATTCCTTTTGGAAAATTGGTGTAAATAATTATACGCCTCACTTCGACGGAAGGGATGCCAATGCCTTCAGAACTACTATCGATGATGTTTAAAACTCAATACACGAAACACTATACAGTATATTGACAAACAAAAGATTCTTCACCCTTTGGTTCATTCAAAAGTAGGTGGGAAGATTTATGCAAGTCATACTTAAAAATGGTATAATAGCAGGTACACTCCAACCTTCCATAAGTCTACATGAAAAATTCACATATGGAGATATCGACTCCAGTGATTCTCATGCGTACACATCAGTTCACATTTAGTAAAAGAGCAGATGCATTGCTAAGCATTAAAAGAGCAGAGGGTATAATTGGTGTGTATGCCTAATTATGCAACTTACTAATGACTTCAGCATATGTTTTATGCTCTTTATTAGCAGTTTATGAACTTAAAGTTACAAAAATATAAAGGTGGCAATTTCGACCCATTTACTTATAAATGATTCAATTTGAATTGTGCTCTATCTCAAAGTATCAAATAACAAAGTTTAACTTAAAAGAACAGGTTAAAAATTGTTTGTATTGTGTGAAACCTTCTAAACCATTCTTATCCAAAATATCATATCATAATCAACACATTTCAAAAATGAAAAAAAATAAAAAAAAAAAATTGCAGGTCAACCTAACCCAGCCAATTTTACTTTGTTCTGAAGAAACTATTTCCACTCAAAGTCTCAAACCCACTTTGAGACATAAGCCAAATGCAAAATGTGACCATCTTGCGACCATTAGAAAAAGAAGGAGATAATCTACATGTGTTTTCCGAGATAAGCTGAAAGAGATGTTCCGAACCTAATCCAGTGTTATATGAACAAAATTAATGCCAATAAAGGTAAGACAGAGTGCACATAAATACAATGATTAGTTATACCTGAAAAAAATATTCAACAGAGAAATGAAGTCACTGATCCTTCATTTGATGGGTCATCCTTTGAAAGTGCAACCAACCTTTGTTGGGATGCGCCAGTTCACATATGATGATGGAGAGGGGTATGGTCACCCAGAAATCATAACGTCTCAGGTATGATCAATTTATCATATACATATCCATCCAATCAAAGAAGTATCTTGAGATGATCTATAGTGTGTATTGTGCCCTTCAAGTTACACTAAACATATTTGAACGACTTAAGCATTGATTTTGATTGAAAAGAAATTCTAGACATTTGAGTCAAAAGAATTTCATGAAACAAAATAAGAGTACTATAAAGATGAGTACCACTGTTAACATGAAACAATGTTACACTAGACATGATTAAAACATCTGGCATTTATGTATTTGGTGTCACACAACCAAAATTTGATGAGCCAATGAGTTACTGAAGAACATGCATCGAGATCTGACTATTGACACAAAAGCCTCTGTTTTTCGTTATCATAGCAGTCATGGCAGCAGTTGGAGATGGAAAACTTACAACGGCCATCCTGGTTCCCTGCCTGGCAACATTAACCAAAGAGATCTGGTTAAATACCGAAAATCTTATATGAATCCACTTCTGTGTAAGCATATACCAAACTGAATTCTTTTATTGACTGCATTGACCTGGATAACAAACGGATATTGGATGGATCATACTCACAACCAGCAAGGAAACGCTCAATATCTTCTAAGTTTGCAATTATGGGAACTCCTTGCAATAACACCTGAATTAAGCAACTCAGCAACGGTTTTTTATGAGTATGAATTGGAAAAATAAAGAAATACATGCATACCCAGACATAAATAAATACATAAAAAAATAATCATCACTTTGATCATCAGCTATATATACAAGTTTGGCAAAACAGTGATTAAGCTGCAAATAGCAAATATTCCGTTTAAATAACTCTATTCAGAACAGATTTGAAATAGAAGTCTAAAATGTATCAACTCCAAAGCTCTTCCAATATTGAACACCCTTGTCCGCCCAATTTATGTTTCTTTTGTTACAGAACAAAGTCAATACTGTGTATACCAAGAGGACTTCTAAAAGTGCCTCTGTTGAGCCACTAAATGAACGTTGTAAAGCAGGAATCTGAAAAGAGCAAAGATGAATTCCTTTCCCGGTTTATCTTTATTTCAGGAAGTAGTTCTTTTCAGGGTTTAACGTTCCAAATCAAAGTGATTATTTGAAGATTTCAGTGAAGATATCACAAAAGACATCCCTCAAAGCCTTAAGATACATTGATCAACTGTTACCTTTTTCGCCTTTCATGATTTAGTTCAGTGTTTCTATTTTACTTATTGGTAAGATGGTACCTTGACTATTCGTTATGTCTATATCCCTTCAGTTATCTGCGTATCAGATATACACTCAGTGCACTCAATATCACTAAAGCTGAACCAACGAACAAGTTCATGGCGTTTTTGTTGTGCAAGTAACCAGAACTAAACTAAAGTAGATGAAGATCACCATTATATACTATAGTAGTAAGACAAATTAGGCACTGATTTTAGCTTCCAGTTGACAAGAAATATCGAATCTTAAACTGAACAAGGGTATGTTTGGCAAAACGAACTTATAGCTGGAGCTTTTGGCAGTATATGTGTACAAACTTGTAGTTGGAGCATTTGTTAGTATATGTGCTTGGCAAAGTAAAGGGAGCTTGTAGCTTATGAATGTAAAATAACGTAAAAAGACGAATATATTATTTTCAAAAGATTGAATATAATTAGTTAGTAGGTATCTAGATAACTTACTTTTCCATAAGCTCAAGCTACAAGCCGAAAACTACTTCAAGTAGCTTATGGTTTAGGAGCTTATGGAAGCCATAAGCTACTGAAAACTTAGTAGCCAAACAAAGTTTATGAGCTTCATAAGCTCAAGCTCCCATAAACTTCTATCAATTGCATGCCAAACATCGCCCAAGCGCTTAAAGTTTGGCCTACAGAGATGAATACACAGTACAACAAAATTTCTCCAAATACTAATTAAACATAACCATTACTGCTCATCTCCAATTTTAAAGATAACTAGAATAATACTATCTCGATAATTTTAAGAACACTTTAAAATAAGAACGATGAGTATTCTTAAAATTGATGCATTTGCATCTCAAATTCATCAAATTGATACATTTGCATCTCAAGTAAGCACTAATACATGGATGCATCGATGCAAATGCATCCAAGATGGATACATAAAACAAAAAATGTGATTTTCTTGGTTTTGACGGATCAATGTGTTGTTAAATACTTAAATAATTCAATACGCCTGAACTTAATTTGTGGGTATGTATATAAATCTAACCAGGGGAAAAATTCCCTTTTTACCCAATAAACACTTAAATAATGATAATTAATTATACACTATGTTAATTTTATGGACTTATAATGCATCAAAATAAAGTTTTTAAGTGTTCTCACACTGTTCTTACTATAAGGGTGTTCTCATTTGATTGAAACTAGGGCTGCAACCGAGCCGAGCTTTTATCGAGCAACTCGAGCTCGAGCTCGAGCTCGGCTCGATCGAGCCGAGCTAT
>JAOXNX010000001.1:33666444-33680724 GCA_028566075.1 Solidago caesia
AAAGCTCGATAAGTACTCGAGCCGAGCTATGTAAAGCTCGAGCTCGGCTCGATAAGTATTTCGAGCTTGAACTTAGGTCTCGGGCTTGTTAATAGCTCGGCTCGCCGAGCTCGAGCTCGAGTTGCTCGATAAAAGCTCAGCTCGGTTGCAGCCCTAGTCTAAACACACGAAAACTCGGTCCCACATGCCAACCCAGAATGCAAACAAATTTTTGGATCATTTGGGTTTCATGCAAACATATTCCTATAATATAACTAATACTCTCTGCCATCTAAAAACTCCAAAAAATTTAATACGTAAAGATCTTTTTTTTTTTAATTTTCGAAATATATCTCCGATCAAACTTCCCTCTTTTTAAGAATGTTATATACATAAAAAAAAGTAACAAAATCCTAAATTGGTTTCGAAGTTTTTTTTTTCCGAATACACACCCATGGAATAGGTTTCATGCAAACTTATTCTTCATCTGTATTTTGTTTTCTTAAAGGCATGTAAGAAGTAGGTTCAACCATCTTAAATGTCCAAAATTTGTATTTTTGTTTCTTTTTATTCCCAGGTACAATGGATTCCATATTATTATGCCATGCATAATCACACTTGAAGATCCAACATACGTGCATTAAATAGCATACATTAAGCCTAGTAGCACATCACTCTTTAAAGGAAGCCCAAAACCAACGACCTGGACCAAATAAAACCGACCCAGAACCGGTTTGGCCCGTCAAGGACAATTCCGGCCTTCGGTGCCAAGTTTTCCCGTTTTTCAGTTTTCGGTCTTCCCCGGTTCGGTTTGGTCCGGTCCTTGAATCAAGCTCATCCCTACTAGGGAGGTGTCTTTCAATGATATGTTCTTGATGTACAATCACTACATCAGGTGCATCAACTACATCAAGGCAAGATGCATTAACTGCATCCAATCAAGTACACAATAATTTCAATCAGGGACGCATTAAAGCATCACAATAGTTACTTTAAGAGTCCTTCCTACAAGAAACGACACATATACACACCTTATCAAATATTAGACGGGTGCTCGGGCGATGCGGCAACGACAATACACAGCGTGTGAGGTGTCGTGATAATGTTAATTTCAAACCAAACACTTGTGTAAAAAAATGATAGCATAGTACCTACGCAATACGGTGGCGACAATACACAGCGTGCGAGGTATCATGACAATGTTAATTTCAAACCAAACACTTGTGTAAGAAAATGATAGCATAGTACCCGCACGATGCGGCGACAACAATACACAGCGTACGAAATGTCGTGATGACGTTAATTTCAAACCAAACACTTGTGTAGAGAAAATGATAGCATAGTACACGCTAATGTTTCAATGAATTAAAAAAATTATTATTACTTTCATAATTAAAAATTATAAAATACATGTTGTAATAAATAAAATTGATAATTAAATAAATTAATTGTATAAGAAAAAAAGTTTGACTAAACAAATAAAGAAAATATAATTAGTAAATTAATAAGAATATTCTAAGTATATCAAATAGAGATGTTTATAATAGTGAATAATGATGAGAGGCAAATTCAGTACATCTCCATTTGATATACTTATAATGTCAAATTATCCGCTATCATTTAACACATGATATTAAAATAACCATAAAGATAATGTTATTTACATAAGTGCAACGGACGAATAGTGTCAAACTAATGATAACATAACAAACACAATAACATAAAGACGTATAAAAGTTTCCACTATTATTTAATACGTGATTAAAAAATAACCATAAAGATAACGATAATCACAAATGTGCCATCAGTGAATAGCATTAAACGACAATTTTTGTGTACAAAACGACGCTTCCTTTTATGATGATTGAGGGGTTTAGAAATAACTTTTCAAGGTTAGGAAATTATATTTGACTTTAACATTTGGGTGGCAATATTTAAAGAATTAATCAATCAAGCTTGAATCTCTCCAATTACAGGAACTCGGTTACCCGGCACAAAAATTAACAATTTTGAGTCATTCACGGGTCAACATGACAGGAACTTTAAATATGGATTGGGTTTGGCAGGGGCAACATAAAAGGGCAGGAGGGGTTCTTAAATGCCTATTAGGTCCTAATTTTACAACATTGGAAGTGATGTAAACTCTTTTTTTTTTGTGAAAGGTTAGTATATATTCACAGGTCCTTGCCAATTGCAAGCGACCAACAGATTACAAAATTACATACAAAGATTACACAACATTGAACCATCGCCAATGTTCCCAGGACACGCTAACATGATTAGTTCTATAACGATACCAAAAAAATGACAGAGACTTCACTTCCTCGGTTATCTTCACAGGACAAACCTCCTTATTATTGAATCTCCTATCATTCCTCGCTTTCCATAGGCACCAGCATGTGACCCAAATAATGCCTTTGAAAACTTTTCTCCCAGATTTGCCAAGGCCCACGTGTTTATGCACCAACAACAGGTCTTTAGTTGAAAACAAAACCAAAGGACCGATACGACACCAATCACTTATCAGTTGCCATACTTCAACCGCCACCTGACACGAGCACAAAATATGCTCAATGGATTCTCCACTTCCGTCACATAGCCCACATCAATCATCAACAAAACGGTAGTTCTGGGCCAAGAGGGCTTGCGAGGTCGGAACCCGATCTAACAAGGCTCTCCACATAAAATAGTTAACTTTCCTTGGCACCCATTTGACCCAATTGAACACGAAATTGCCACTAAAATCCCGATCATCATTGATAAGTCTCTTCACACTTTTGACCGTAAACCCATTCTTTTCGTCCCCAATCCAAATCCACTTGTCCTTGGCATTCGAAAGGCTCACCGAAGACAGCAACTCATTCAACCTGTTCAATTCATACTCCACCTGAACGCCACAAGTCGGACCACCCCAGTCCCAACAGCCAATGTCACCTGTTCTCGCTTTCACAGCACACTTTTTGTACTTCTCGAGCTTGAAAAGCAAAGGGAATTCATCTTTAAGTGGCTTGGGAGTAAGCCAAGGATCAACCCAAAATTTTAACCCATCTCCATTACCCACTTCCCCTCTAATCAGCAAGTCCAAAGAAGTTCCAGCCACCCAATTCTTTTCCAACCCTCTAACAACAGAGGACCACACACCAAGAATGCTTTTATTAAAAGGGATCGTGGTCCAACACCTTCTGTGGTCGTGAATATATCTAATAACATGTCTCCACAGACCATCTTCATCAACTCTATACCTCCAAAACCACTTAGATATAAGCGCAACATTAACATCACGAAGTCTGGACAAACCAAGCCCCCCATCCGCAACAGGCGAGGCCACCCTATCCCAACCAACCCAATGAATTTTCCTAACATTTTTCGCTCCACCCCAAAGGAATCTTCTGATGATAGCTTCCAGACCATTAATGACCTTAGCGGGGGCTCTAAACAAAGCAAAGTAGTAAGAAGGAAGGCTTTCCATCACAGATTTGATCAACGTCACTCTACCACCCATCGAAAGGAGATTACCTTTCCACCTTGCTAATCTAGACTCAAGGATGTCAAAAATAAACTTCCAATTCGAGACCTTGTTCATATTCGCCCCAACCATAATCCATAAGTGCATGAACGGAAATGACCCCTTTCTACACTTCAACAAACTAGCCATTTGATTCAGCTCAAAATTACTAACCCCTACCCCGTACAGATTAGACTTTCCCATATTAATTTTCAACCCCGAGCAAAGATAAAAAAATTCTCAAAATTCTAGATATATTCTTAACATTCTCCACAGACCACTCCCCAAGGATAATACAATTGTCCGCAAACAACAAATGGGATAGACAAGGACCATTATTCGGTAACGATACCCCTTTAAAAAAACCAGCACCCAAAGCCTTCTGCAACAAAGCTGTGAAAGCTTCCATCACAATAATAAAGCGAAAAGGAGAAACCGGATCACCTTGGCGCATACCTTTCTTACATTGGAACTCGTCAATGGGTGAG
The DNA here is from genome assembly GCA_028566075.1 of Solidago caesia. Classification (NCBI taxonomy): domain Eukaryota; kingdom Viridiplantae; phylum Streptophyta; class Magnoliopsida; order Asterales; family Asteraceae; genus Solidago; species Solidago caesia. The sequence continues at coordinate 33,670,417 of JAOXNX010000001.1, forward strand.
CCATTTACTAAAACCGAAGACCTCGCAGACTTAAGAATCCCCAGAATCCATGAACACCACCGATCAGAGAAACCAAGTTGTCTTAATAAGGAGATCAAAAACAACCAGTTAACATTATCGTACGCCTTTTGGAAGTCAATCTTAAAGATAAAAAAACTTCTTTTTCTTCTTATTTGCCCAAGAGATAACTTCATTTAGCACCAGCGGCCCATCAAGAATCATCCTATCCCTTAAAAAAGCCGTTTGGTAATTCGAAATAATCGACCCCAACACCCCTTTTAGCCTATTAGCGAGCGCTTTAGAGATCGTTTTGCTTATTATTCCCACCAAATTAATCGGCCTATAATCATTGAGACTACCTGGATCTTTGACTTTTGGGACCAACGTGATGAACGAAGAGCTGACTCCCCTATTAAAAATCCCAGAAGTCGCAAACTGCTGGAAAACTTCAAAAAAATCTGCTTCAAATAGCCCCCAAAACCTTTTAATGAATTTGAAGTTGAAACCGTCTGACCCCGGTGCCTTCTCATCCCCGCAATCAAACACCGCTCGTTTAATTTCTTCCTTGGAGAAATGCACCACAAGACCCTGTGCTTCAATATCCGATAACTTAGCAGCAAAATTACAATCCAAAGCAGGCCTTTTACTCCAATCCTCATCAAACTTAGACTTAAAGAAGTCCAGAACATGGGATTTCACCAATTCAGGTCTATAAATCCATTCGTTCCCCACCGACATACCATGAATCACATTACTCTTCTTCCTGTTGTTAATCAATCCGTGAAAAAACTAAGTTTTCGTCCCTGTCCACTGCCCACTTAACTCTCGACCTCTGTCTTATGTCTCTGGTTTTCAAACCTTCCAACTCGATTAAGCGTTTTTTACATTCGATACGGGACCAAACTTCCTCCTCTGTTAATTCTCTTTCTTCCATAACTACATCCAGCTCTTCCATCTCTTTTTGACACAAATCAGTTTCCTCTCCCTCCTTCACACGTATCTCATCCCGCCATTTCTTAATGTGAGTTCTGAGCCAACGGAATTTTAGCATATCAGGTCTGATAACTAATTGACCCTACAACCTCAGCCGCACTGCTTTGCCACAACTGAATAGCTTTCCAATCAAACTCAATATTTTAGGAAATAATAAGCTGTTGAATAAGTTTTCAAAAACTCCTTGCACACTTATGAACACACAACCCAATGGGAAACAAAATGCGACAAAAGAACCTGAAATCATTGTCAGGAACCAAACTCATAATGAAATCTAATCATATCTTCTAGCACTTGTGAACGAAAATCAGAAATAGCAAATGGCTTAGATACAGAAACTTAGTAGGTTGATAGACAGAGGTAAGTGTCACGTGCATATATAGATGTATATATGTGGGTCTGGGGTACACATGAGATCGTGTAGAGTCAAATATTTCCAACGACCTGGTATTTTCACTAGTCAGTTAGGCAAAAGCATTGGTTAAAAAAACAAACATATGAACATTGAGGATAGTTAAAAGATCTGAACCCTACAAAAGCATGCAAGAGATCAAGGTAAATAGAAATGACACTACCGAACAATCGATAAGGATGGCATTGGGAAGTGAAGCAGTGTATCAACATGTCCGTTAATTTACCTGGTCCCGCAAACCCTAACCCCACCACTCAGCCATTAGTTATTAAGGAATAATACTTGTTATCAAACTTATAATTTACTTACAGAACAACTTGAAATCAATTAGCAAGAACTCCTAGCCCAACGAACCAGCCATTATCTCGTGCACCCCCTATTAGCCAATCACCGGATGGATATGCCGTAACAGACAGCTTTGCAATAGAAAAACTACTATAATCTGGAAGAAAAATAGAAATACAAGCAGAAGAACCTGGAATTGTTGTCAATAAACCACCCAGACAATAAAACTTAATCATAACTTCTACAAATAAGCCTAACAAAGTAGGCTTGGAATCTGAAATGTAATATAATACCTACGAAGAAGATATGACAACCAGTCATCATGAACCCACATTACATGAACCAACCCCCCAATTGAGTTGTAACATATAGCTTGCAAACCAATATTTCTTATTTCATAGCGTATAATACAAAGAACATTTTTTCTCAAAAAAATAGATTTTGAGAGACAATCAACACAATGCCATAACAATAGCTTTGAAATCAAAATAAGCAATCGATGTTGTAACAATAATTTTCAAATCCAAATTACCGACGCAAAAAGATATGAGAGATGGAGCAAGAATATTGCCATTAATACAGAACAGACCCAGCATTTTGAAATCGAAACAATCAACTGATGCACTTTGCTTTGAAATCCAAAATCATTAAAAGATAGATTGAGGTCAACCATCAAGAAATGACACATCGAGGTCACAGGGAGTCCACATACATTAAGATTAAGTGGTTCTGGTTTTTTTGGTGGTCGGTTTGAAGGTTTGCACAAATCCAAATTAGGGTGATCGTTTTGTCTTTACAACAAACTACATCCTGCAACGTAGAAATAAACATTTTTCAAATCCGGATTCCAATAAAAAAAAGCCTGTCTAAAGTGATAGCCTAAAACTGTATGATAGATTAGTCAACAGCTGACAGCCTAACTTTCATTTAGAGGGTGTTTGGCATTGATTTGTTGAATGTAACTGTGGGATGGAAGTTAAAAAAGGAAAGCAGTTCCAAAAAAAAAAAATGAAGGCAGAAAAGTCGGTTACAACCTGGAACTCGGCCGCTCACTCCAAGCTTTATATATGATATCTTCCTGGTAGCTATACCAGCCGCAGCAAGTATGTACACAAGTTTTTAACGAATGCTTTTAACCTATTCCAAGCCTCGCTTTATCCGGGCTTGGGACCAGCTGAGTTAATACTTGTATAGCCGCCATTACCCATTGAAAGATGACACAAAAATCAAGCACAGGAATAAAGATCAACATATTCCAAGCTGCCACTGGACCAACCTTTTCATGAACGACACTATGCAAAGCGAACATAAGATACTACCAGCAATTAGCGGTGGCACACTAGTGTAGAAATAAATTTCTGAACAAAAAGCGAACTTAAGATACTACCAACAATAAGCCCTGAAAGGTGGTCTGCCTTTAGAGGCCAAACAGATTAAGTACACTATCAGACCTCACTCCACCTTGGAACCAGTTATTGTGAGGCCCTTAAGTGATAATGCCAAATCACATTTTCTTGAACCTATAAATCAAGTCGACCAAGACGTAAATAAAGAGATTGCAAATCAATATGCAATTAAAAGCTGGCTAGTCCCCCTCCGGGGAATTTCTTAGATATGGAATAAAGGAGAGAAGAACCTTGAAGCTATCATTGCATCAGTACAAATAGGTCAACAAAATCTAAACTAATATAACGATGATATTATCAGTCTACAGAAACTAGCAAGAGAAATAGTGACAATCAACAAGCTAGGCAAGTAACCACGAAAACAATCACTCAATCACCAAGGAAAATGAACTGAACTATAAATTTAAAAGGAAATGCCAATATTGTGCACAAAAGAACAGGACCAGCAAAAAGAAACGAGAATAAACACAATCGGAAGCGATGGAGCTATGTTTCCCTGGCAGCCAACAAAACCCTACAAACACACAAGAAATAATCTGACCATTCTTAAATGTGATACCAAGAACAGATATAATAAAAGATAGCAAGAAATATCAAGTAGTAGTTCTTACGCCCCCTCAGCACCCTATGAAATGAAGAACATGATAAGGTATTCCTACGATAACCCATCATGAACTCTTTCGAAAACAATCTGATAACGAACAAAAAATACCAGTAAAGATGGCTTTCAATCTAAAACCGATTGTCGAACACACCTACAAACATAAGAACAATGCATCAAGCAAAAGCTAATAATGCACAAGAAAAATAGAGAAATCAGAGGATGAACAAAACAGCAACGGAAAAGATATGACAAGTACCAATGATCCGTCTACAAGAAGAGCCAATCATATATCAGTTCTATCTGAACACGGGTCACCAAAATGTATCCGCACGCATCTCCACCCATGCAGAAAGATGAAGAACGGGAAAAACAAATAAAGCATAGATGATAAGACCGGGGCAAATTGAAATAGAAATGTAAGAGAAATATAGAAGGCACAAACACATAGACTAGGACTCCATCACCTAATGCATGTATTCCATATCCAAAAAGAGAGTGAAGTAAGGTGGCTGCAAAATATAACAAGGATACCTACTTACGCCCTAGGAAACTGCGAAGAATAATATCATCATTTAATTACCTATACCCGTGAATTAAATAGATAATGTGTCCATTTCCCAAAAAAAAAAAAAAATACCCGCTTGTTCTTAATACAACGAAATAGAATATATAACAAAAAGCATTGAAGAAGGAAAGAAAGATTGTTACAATAAACAGTACAGCAACGAAACAACCGAGGTCTTCCGACATATCGACTTGCTTTTGTTACATCTGTATACACATATAACAAGACAAATTAGAAGATCCTTGTGCTTTCGTAGGTATAAACCGGTAAAATGAACAGAACTACAGAAAACAATTTATCCAACAACGAAAATCCAATTCACCACTGTTCACTCTAAAACCTATAAAAAATACCGCTATAGATACGTGTACGCCAGGTTAAAGAACTAATGATTGTTGAATACACCAAGGCAAAATAAGATGGCAGAAAGTGTTATGCATTACACAGGTTAACCATAGTGGTTATGACTAGTATTATGCTCTACAACCTATCACAGAGAACACCAACTTAAACAAATCAACTTGTCCACCATTGAAAAGGGCTCATTGTAATAAAACGGAGAGCGGATAACTCTGTAGCTGTATAAGATCAAACCAGTGTGTACGCAATTGAGACCTATCAGTGGTAAATATGATGCTCAATCAAAAACATGTTTAAAACCCATGCTTCAAAGCCATTTAGAATCTATGAACAAAACAACTAACCCAACCTCACCACTGCAAGAGAAAAAGCACACAGGACCATTACCATAAGTAGATAAATGCATAATCATACAAGACTGGAACTAACCTGCATAAAAATTAGAAGATTTGAACATACAGAAGCATATGCAACAAACCAAGGTAAGTAGAAATGACCGCAACAGAAAATCATACATGGAAGAAGAGAGCACTGAATGATCCAGCGGGTGAGATCATACAACTATCAGAAATAGTGGAAAGCTATTAATCAGTCATTTGAATATTGAGAAATCATAAATACTTGATTGGACGTTAGATGATAAATTTCCTGGAATCTGTAAACGGTTGTGCATAAAATCAAATGATGGAAGGCATGAAGATTCACCAACAAAAAGTTAAATTGAGTTATCAATCAAAATATAAAAGGACCTGGCATATATAATCTTGGTTTTCCTTGACTGGTTCAACATACAGAACCCCAATTCCTTGCACCATTCTTTAAGATCATTCAAAATCATTGATCGCTTGCCCTAACAATTTTGAATCATCCAAAACCCCAACAGGGAGGAGTAGAAGGAATATAGATGAAATAAGCTTGAATACCAACTGACAGCATCTATTTCTGCTATAGAGCATATCACTTGAAGTTAACATACTCGTAAGCAAATGAGAATAACTTCCCAACCTCGACACCAACTGACAGTATCTATAACTACTATAGATCATATCACTTGAAGTTACCATACTCGTAAGCAAATGAAAATAAACTACCCAACCTCGCCACTGCAACAGGAAAAACAGAAAACCATAAGTAAAAGAATCACAGACTCCTACAAGGTGGTGTGACAGCTAATAACCGAGATACAAATTAAAAGATTCATGAATATACAGAAGCATATGAATGAGATTAAGGTAACGAGAATCAGATTATGATTAAACGAGACAGATACAAGTGAAAGAAGATTCCCTCCGACAATAGCAGGGGAGGTAGCCCAAAATAGCTAAATGAAAATTGTTGCTGAAAAAGAAGAATCCGGGCGGCCATATTCCTAGAGTCTGAATATAATATAGGTAGATATACGTCCATGCCAGGAATGGCCGCCCCCAAAATGAAATCTACAGAACCTACTTAAACAAAACACACCGCTATCCTGCAAATCACTAACATGACAAACTGAAATGACTATTCTACTACTTTTCATTGGAAATCTCCCGATCAAAAAGCACTTGCAGTAAAGCGATATACATTAACAAATCAAGAATGCAATCCAGTAACAAGCTTTCTCAGACCTATCAGCAAAAGAGCACGCTTAAAACACTTCCGGAAAAGATGAAAGGATAGAAAACCATCTATGCTAAAAAGAGAAATATTATAAAAAGGTTTAAAAAAAGTCAGCATCTCATGAATAAGATTGGATCACGGATTCACGGCGCTCGAAAGCAAAACTCAACAAACACAATCCCACCATGCACACTTACACACAAGCAATTTAAAACCAGATAATGAATTGGAATAGTCGCAAAAACGAAAAAAAATAGCAGGATAAAGATCCAATCATATTCGATTATGTCTGAACCTGGCAGCAACCACGACCTGTAATGCAAAAAAGAGAAGCAGGAATAGGCACATATTAGCAGTAACGAAAACACCCAAGACAAGAAAGGTAGAAAGCTCACAATGAGTCTCACTAAATCGTCTTCTGCAAACACAGGTACTTCATACCAACGAAGTTGGCAACTACCCATGCACCACTAAAAAAGCACTGAATACGTGAATATACAACACGGCAAAACATAGATAAACCACATACTGTAGAGACTTGTCAGAGAAAGTGTTAACAGAGTACCAATACAACTAAAAAAATGAGCATAAGAGGCTATAAGGTACTTCCTGCTATGGATCTTCCCTCCCAACGGACAACAGCATTGGCACCAAACAAACCTATGAACAAGTCAAAGATAGAACCAGGAAACTTTTGTTAATACACATCTACCACAGCACTTTGAAACCAATACTATCAATCAATGCCGTAACAATTATCTTTGAAATCAAAATGATAAAACCTAGAAGGTACAAAAAAACCTAAAACCTGATACAAATAAAAGTCGTCAACTCGGCCATCGAGAGACATGACATAGATTTCGTAAGGAGTCCATGTATATAGAGATATATGTATATGTATGTCGGTTTGGGTATCATGCAGGTTAAACACGGTAGCAGTCAGATACTAATGGATCTGTATCACTAACCCATACCAAAGACTCCTTCATCCATGCAGAAAGAGAAAGGCAGATACAACTTTAATGAACTAGCCAAGACCAGAAAGATATGATATGAAATGTAATGAGAGCCATGTAGAAAGCAAAAACACAAAGCATGGAATCCTTCATGTCCAATACATCTATCCATCACCAATCATATTGACAGGAACTCATTAGCCCCCAAAGAAGAATGCGAGCTAAAGTGGCTGCAAGATACGGCAAAGGAAACCTACATAAGCCTCATGGAACTACAAGGAAAGTAGGAAAAAAATATCCTCATTTGAATACCCATAAACCCCGCTAACTGATGAGAATTTCAAGCTACGAGGATGGTAACCAAGCCAAAAAAATTCCCTGCAATGTAGACCTTCAAACAAACAACCAGACATTGTCAACCAAAATATGTGCTTGTTCTAAATACAAGCATATAGAATATCTAACTAAAAACAAGGAAGAAAAAGAAAGATAGTCAAGATAAACCGTATATTAACAAACCAAGGTCTCCCGACATGACTCACACTTTTAATATATGAGTTGGCTTTGGTAGGGAGGTCACGAGTCAACATGACTGGCACTTTTAAATGGGTTGGGTTTGGCAGAGGCAACATAAAAGGGCTTAGAGACGGACACTTGATAGGCTGATAGACAGAGGAAAGTGTCATGTGCATATATATAGATATATAATTATATATAGGTCTGGGGTACACATGAGATCGTGTGGAGTCAAATACTTCCAACGATATGGTAGTTTCACTGGTCAGTTGGGCAAAAGCATTGGTTAAGGAAACAAACATATGAACATGGGAGATAGTTAAAAGATCTGAACCCTACAAAAGCATGCAAGAGATCAAGGTAAATAGGAATGACACACCGGATAACCATCGATAAGGATGGCATTGGGGAGTGAAGCAATGTATCAACCTGTCCGGTAAATTACCTGGTCCTGGAAGCATGAGTTAAACATAGAGCAAAATACAAAACCCAGACCCCACCAAAATATAACATGTATAATCTGACATCATGAATTCAGTGCTGGTTGTCATCATTGTACGCAGTCACTAATTCCTTGAACTCGTTCCACCACTCGGCCATTAGGCTATTACAGAATAACACTTATTATCAAAGTTACAAGTTACCTACAGAACTTGCAATCAATTAGCAAGAACTCCTAGCCCAACGAACCAGCCATTATCTTGTGCACGCCCTATTAGACAATCACCAGATGTATATGCCATGACAGACAGCTTTGCAATAGAAAACTGCTATAATCGGAAAGAAAAAAAAAGATACAAGCAGAAGAACCTGGATTGTTGTCATTAAACCACCCCAATAATAAAACTATCATAACTTCTATGAATAAGCCTATCATAGTAGCTTGGAATCTGAAATGTAATATAATACCCGCGAAAAAGATGACAACCGGTCATCATGAACCCACATAACATGAACCAACCTAATTGAGTTGTAACATATAGCATGCAAGCCAAATTTCTCATTTCGTAGTGCATAATACGAGAACCTTGCCTCACAAAATAAATTTATAAAAGATAATCATCACGATGCCTTAACGGCTTAACAATAGCTTTGAAATCAAAATAAGGAAAAAATGTTGTAACAATATTTTTCGCATCCAAATTGCCGGTGTAGAAAGATATGAGAGATAGAGCAAGAATATTTCCGTTAACACAGAACAGACCCAACATTTTGAAAATCGATACAATCAACTGATGTAGTAACAAATAGCTTTTAGATCCAAAATCATCAAAAGATAGATTGAGGCCGGCCATCAAGAAATGACACATTGATGTCACAAGGAGTCCACATACATTAAGATTAAGCGGTTCTTTTTTTTGGCGGTCGGTTTGGTGGTTTGCATAAATCCAAACTAGGTTGATCGTTTTGTCTTTACAACAAATCACATCGTGCAACGTAGAAATGAACATTTTTCAAATCCGGGTTCTAATATACTAGAAATTGACCCACCTATTGCATATACAAATCAAAAGATAAATGCAAGTTACAAAAATTTAGAACATGATTTTCCACTACACCAATTACAACATACATTAGAACTCACTTAACTTGATGATCAAAATAATCGCCTTAACAAAAATGGACTAAGTTTATGTCTTAAAATTGAAAAAACTTAAACAATTATAATTTTATTTCAATTAAAAGAAACCTGTCTAAAGTGATAGCCTAAATACATATGATAGATTAGTCAGCGGCTGTTAGCCTAACTTATATCTAGGGGGTGTTTGGCATTGACTTGTATGTAACTGTGGGATGAACGTTAAAAAGGAATGCAGTTGCAAAAAATGAAGGCAGAGAAATCAGTTAAAACCTGGGACTCAGCCGCTCACTCCAGGCTTTATATATGATATCTTCCTGGTAGTTATACCAGCCACGGCAAGTATGTATACAAGTTTTTAATGAATGCTTTTAGCCTATTCCAACCCTCCTTGCTTTATCCGGGCTTGGGACCGGCTGAGTACTTGTATAACCCATTAAAAGATGACACGCAAATCAAGCACAGGCAACATATTCCAAGCTGCCACTGGACCACGCCATTCATGAATGACATTATGCAAAGTTGACCCAAAACCAATCGGAGAAAAAAAAAAGGCATAACCAGGTCTACTCAAGAAAGGACCACCAACATGAAACCAAACATCAACGCCCACTCATAGAAGGCTGAAAGAACTAGAACCAACAAAATTCAGGGAACAAAATACTTCTCACCCATCAATTCCTACAAATCGAACAATTTTTTGGTTCAATTCTTACATATCGCTAACAAATTAACATTTTTTGTGTGCAACAGCCACGGGGATACCACTCCTCTAACTTAAGTGGCTTGATTCTTATCTCTGCCTTGAACGGTGACACACTAGTGTAGAAATAAATTTTTGAACAAAAAGCGAACATAAGATACTACCAGCAATAAGAAGCCCTGAAAGGTGGTCTACCATTAAAGGCCAAACAGATCAAGTAAACAATCTCACTTCACCCTGGAACCAGTTATTGTGAGTCCCTTGAGAGATAATGCCAAATCACAGTTTCTTGAACCTATAAACCAGCTCGACCAAGATATAAAAAAA
>JAOXNX010000001.1:33693449-33708262 GCA_028566075.1 Solidago caesia
GGGATGAGATTCCCTCAAGTTACCCAACTTGAGGGATCAAGTTGTGAAAATCTTGACCCTTGATTTAGAATCAAGGGTCAAGATTGCTAAAATCAAGTTGTGAAAATCTTTTAATCTTAACCCTTGATTCTAAATCAAGGGTCAAGATTGCTCTAACTTGACCCCTCAAGTTATTTCCAACTTGAGGGGATCTCCTCCCATTCAAAATTGATATAATTTTGGAAGCGGCAACCACTTTTGCAATTGCCAGTTCTACTAGCAACACCATCTACTTCACTTAAATTGTTGTGTGTTGTTTTGCAGGTTGTAAACCCTGAACAAGCAAGAAAAATATACATAGCCTTGAAATCAAAAGGATTGCCTGTTGCCCTTGTGGAATATGAAGGCGAGCAGCATGGTTTTCGCATGGTAATTATTAAAAACCGATACTGTTTATAAATATCGCCTTCCACATAAAGTTGCCTTATTTTCTACTTTGTGACATACAGGCTGAAAATATCAAATTTACACTGGAACAACAAATGGTGTTTTTTGCACGTTTAGTGGGACACTTTAAGGTGGCAGACGATTTCACCCCCATTAAAATTGATAACTTTGACTAGAGCTTTGTATTCGTATATGTATCCTTTTGTACTTTCAAGTATCGACGGTTTTCCAAGACTTCTTTAGATGGTATTCTGTTGGTGCCGCTTGGATCATCTGGAAAACACATACCCAATAATAATGGGGCTTTAGATGTTTGACCGCGTCTGTTGTCCTTCCTTTAACATTCCCTAATAACATAAGCTGCTGAGATATACAAAGACGTTCACATTGCATTTAAGTTTTTCGTATTGATAAAATATATCCTTGCTAATTCAACAAGTTTATTAGCTTCTCGGCTTTTATGAATGTGCTATAGATGCAGAATTACCATACAAACTTCAACTTTGTAAGAAGTAATCCGAGCTCGAGCTGGAATGATGGAGCTCAAGTTGGATGAATAGTCTTTTATCGGTTGCAAAGGGGACGGGAGGGGAACACGATCTGAAAGTTTTGGGGGAAAAAAGAGAAAGCAAATGTTTTGAGTTCCACATTTAATATGAGAGAAACCTAATGCCACGTGTGAGAACCTAGTTGATTAAAACCAATCCATTAAATTAATGCATGTACATTTGGTGTAAAGTTTTGGGTCAATCTAATTGTATAGAACGTAGTTTTACTCTCTGGATAATTCTGAGCTACTCAAGCTCTCAAATGTAGTTTGGATCACGCTAAACCAAACTTGATTTTGCTGGATTTTTCTGAGCTAGAGCATGCGTTAAGAAACTAGCAACAGATATATAGCTCTGCTTAAAAACATCCAGTGAAATGCAACCTTGGTGGAAAGCAAGTAGGCATTGATCCCGGAGTGTCGATGACTCCATTTGATTCTGGATTTTCATTACCGGACATGTTATGAGAACATATTTGATTATGATATGATAGCTACTACTTTGGTACTCAATTTGATAAACTCAATGGACATTTTTCATTTGCCCTTTCTATTACATAACGAGTCAGTTAAATGGGATGGGTTGAGTTGTTATATCAAGATTGTAATCCTCCACAAAGGTTATGGTGTTTATGGCTTTCCTCTAATTATGCTTTGCCACCACCACCAATTGATCCGGCAAAAATGTCAGACCTGGGTCCGACCATCGTCTGCACTTGGATTCTCATCATCCACATGTCGAACTGGGTCTACGATAGACTGCCACCTACATACTTCTTGTCCATTGAGGCGCACTGTGCAACTGAATCTCACCAAGTTCAGGGGTATTTAGCCATTAATACAGCAAGTTCAGGGGTATTTAGCCATTTGGTTTCGAGGTATCAGCCATCTACTTATTTACTACGGTTATTTTTCACGTTTTGTTTGTTCCATTAAACTCTTTCAAGGCTTTGGCTTGATGTAGAGAAAAGGGCATAGTGGGCATTTGCCAAAATGCTACTTCATTCACTAGCTATTGCTCAAATTGGTTAGCGATCTCATCATTATATGAGAGGAGGAGATCATCGGTTCAAATCATGCTTCCACCATACCGCACTATGCTAGGAAAATTGTTTGGAGCTATTGTTTATGAGGTGTACAATGATGCCAAAAAGGTACCCGAGATCAGAAGTTTCTCCGTCAATCTACACCTTTTTGAGAGATTAAACAAACCTGGATACATATGTATCTTAAGAAATAAGTACTAGCCATCTTTCTCTGTATCATGATTCCTCAAAACAAGAAATTACCTTTGGCATACTTCAAATTATTTGATAATTAAATAAAAAATTGGTTTCATTAAAAACAAGAATGACTACATTTATCATCAAATACTTGTAAATGGAAGACAAGACTTCATATACTATTTGCAGCCGCACTTGTATCATGCTATAATCTTTAATAAATAAGAACATTAAGATAAAAGTTGTCAAACTATTTGCAGTTTTACAGAGCCAAAATCAATTAGTTAACCAACAACAAAACACACAAAATCATTAAACTAACACTATATCCAAAACAAACTTGTGAGTTAATATTATTTTTCCACTTATATAGACAACCACTCTATTAATAGTTTTATACCAAATTTGTACAGGCAAGAACTAAGCAAGCATCGACCGTCATTTCAGGAAATTAAGTATTCTGTTTGATCATCCTTTGACACTTTGCCTACTGATGCTACCAGTTTTTAGGCAGCATATGTTGATAAACTTCTCACAAAAAAACATCTAGAAATTCGTACCTCTGGAACAGAATCCACAAGAACAAAATTCCTATCTCTGGAAAAAGAATCCACAAGGAAAAAAAACAAACAGAAACCAGAACAAAATCATAGAGTGTACATATACACAAAACAAATCATATAGTTGGGTGCTGAAACCATGCAAAAGCTCAAAAAGATTGCTACATTACCAACAAATTACTACGTATAAGGATCACTGAATTCATGGTTGTTAATAGCACAACAAAAAACAGCTACCGTATAATATTTCAAAAGTCTAAAAGGCAAGAGCATATAACATAAGGTCACTTGGGTCAAATGAAGAAAGATCATCCACAACCAGCACCAGCCTAGTGACACTTCACACTCGGAAATAATAAGCCAAAGGGGGAATATTCAGAGCGGGCTCAATGGATAACGGGGATGGAATAGCAATTCACAGCTTTGGTAAATATCAAGCATCCAGATTACAGGTGTGTTTGAGCCAAAAATAAGATAAGTTCGATTTTTATGGTTCATATACGCTTGACTTGAGCCTTTGAATTGCTGCAAACAAAACAACAAACAAACCATCCCTGAAGGTAACAATCAGAGTTTCCCAAGAGGCCAAGAATAGTTGATTAAGAAACTGACTTACACTCTACCTCACATGAGTTCAATGGGTTCCACAAGCCTGGATTGGGTACACTTAGGTTCATGAAGCTTCCTTATTAACACACCATAATTCTAACATCCCTAACATTCTTATATTCTTTTGTAATCTTCTTAGTCCATGTGAACTTTCCTGCTTAACCGGATACAGGGAATTGGGATCTCTGTCACATGCAAATCTTTGTCACTATTAAAAGGAGGTGAAGGATAGGCCAGCTGCAATGAGGGTCACCAAAGCTAGCTCATGATCCCCAAAACATCAGCTCCCACTCAAACTCAAACTTGTGGACCTTCTTAAGTTTGGGTAAACTTACTCACAGCTACCAGCCTACTAATGAAAAGCATGTGCGGTCTGCCACTTATTTTATGAAACTAATCACTAACCTCACCATTCAAAGTCCTGTCTAGAGTTCTAGAACTAGTTTGTCACAATAGCAGTTACCCTTAAAGAACGGATCTTTTGACTCATGATATGACATTTTATAATCATTGATTACCCATTTAGAGATAAGTAAGCCTGATGCTTCAAAGGAATAAAGGCCTTACCGCCATGCAAACAAAATACAAAAGTATGAAAAAACATATATGAGGCCATCAAAGCTGAAGTAACAAATATACATGACATAAACAAAAACCATTTAACATGTTCAGCACCATGGTGTTACTTATCTTGCATTCCAGAAGGTTACAATAATCTTATATGAATCAAGTAGTTGTCATTATGAAAAAGCACCAAAATCAATAAAAGATATGAATGAGATTACTCTGAAAACATGCAGCCACAGAAATAAGCAAGAAATGAACACTGCATCCAGCACATAAATGAAGACATTTTGAAACAAAACCATCAATGACAAACTAGATGATATGATTACAAAATTTTGAACACACACTGTCATTAATTCCATAGTTATAACAATAAAAGAAAAATTAACATCAAATTGTTCCAGATAAAACTACTTGAAGTTTAAATAGACAACTCACAGTGTATCACCTAGAAAGTAGTATGAAGGATAAAAACAAGAAAGGATCCTCGATACAGAAGTTTAAAGCTCAAACTCCTCATCCCTCAAAGCCATCTCAGCGGCTTCTTCATCCTCTTCGTCAAGAACAAAGTACTCGTTTTTCTCAACCGGCCGGAACATATAAAACATCACCAAATAGAACACAAGGCTAGCAATTTCCTCAGCCGCACTAGACACCCACTGGTACTTATAAGCAGCAATGGTCTTCAAGGCAAAAACAACAATCCTTGTGAAATACAAGTACCCAATAACCACAATATAAAACTGCCTAAACAGAGTCAACTTAGCCAAATTCCTAGCTGCCTTACCATCAGTCTTAGAAGTCTCCCTCAACGACCTAATAGACCACACAATCGGAAAAATAATAGCACAACAGCAAATAATATCCACCAACAAAAACACCTGGTTCCAAGTAACCCAATCCTTAATAAACGGCCCAGTTTCCCCAATCACAATTGAAGCCACATTAGCCAAAACCTGAAGCGGGATCACAATCATCAAAACCTTCTTTTCCTTCTCTTGCAAAAACGGTTTCAAAAATGACCAACCGGTACCAATCAACACGATCACGGTAAACAACAACACTACCCTAATAAACTGAAAGATATAAAACAACACATCCCATCCATGAGGAGTACCAGTAACCTTAACATAATGTTTATCCTCAGCAGCACAAATCAAGTTAAGCGCCTTCATAACAATCAACCCACCCATCAACAAATGTATCCTATGAACCGACCTTTGATTCTTAAGACAAATCGACACCCAAACTCCTAAAAACCCTAAATAAACCAAGGAAAACACGAAATAAAGCGACGGAAGCTGCGTTAACCCAGCCGACAAGTAATCCTTAGTAGTTCCAACATCAGTATTGTATAATTCAGTACGTACATCCATAGTAACTAAGGATTCGGGGTTACAGTTAGCGAAAAAAAGCGAATATTCATTAGGATGACTAACAGGATACGATCTATTGAAACTAGAATGCGGCGGTGGCGTCAGATCACGGAAAGTGAATAATAGAGCTATAAATTTAGAATCTACAACACAAAAATTAGGGTTTTGTTGAAGCTCTAGAAGGACCTGGATCAGTGATTCTTCTGATAGAAGGAAGAAGCCGAGACGTAATGGATCTGCATGAGGTAGCGCTGATGTGACGGAGACGTCGGAGATCTCGACGGAGACGAAACCGGTGTGTGTGAATCCGAATTTTTCGAAGAGGATCATTGGTCGGTTATCGGATCGGATCTTCAGTGATTTGATCTCCGCCGTCGCCGGAGAGATAACGCTGAGGATGAAGAGGAGGAGTACGACGGTGAGGATCTTCATTGTTTTCCGGCGGTGGTGGTGGTGGTGAGAGATTAGTGTGTGAGTTTTAGGGGGGTGAAACTGGGAATTGGAAATATAGATATAAATGAATGAATGTATGTATAGATATGAGACGTTTGTTACGATGTATAGTTTGAGAGGGGTTTGGTGGTGAATATGAGCCGTTGGATTGGATGTTTTGACAGCGTGGCTGATGTACTTTAGGCCAGATCTAATCAGATGTTTTGTTACTTGGAAGTTGGTTAAGTTGAGGTTTTTAATATATAACTAGCTAAGATGTTGTGCATTGCGGAATGTAAGTTCAATGATGTTACTTGTAGTTGGTCATCCAATAAAGTTAGTCTTAACTATGTATACACATGCCTAAACAATTTTTATTAGTTTAACATGGTCGCATACTCGGTAGAAGGGTCAATCGTGCAATAACCCTAAATTTAACCCAATAAATAATAAAGCTTTCGACTCTAGAATTAACCAATTAAAAGGGTAAAGTTTCTGAAGTGTTTAATATTTTCAGCTTGTGTAATATAATTAAACTTTCACTTACACATTATGTCAAACACCTTGCCTACATGAATCTATAAGTATAAGAAAATAATTATGGTGATATAAAAGCTATCCATTTCATGAATACTACCATATAATAACCTAATCATGGTTCACCACAATGTCTAATATGGAATAATAACATGAGTCTTACCTTCTTTGAATATGAATTTAGGTTGTAGCACGCATCCCCTTTTCAGCAACTAAGCATCTTTGAAGAACATAAAAGAATCATGTATTTTATTATAACAACTAAATAACATTTGTAAATAAGGATGAGTGGAAGAAGTTAACAGTTGTTACTAGTCTCTTTACCCGCGCGTTGCGGCGAGGGCTTAAATAGGTTATTCATAAGCTTTGACGTATTGTATTCCTCTTCATACCCTTTGTCCATGATGATGATGTGTCAAGAACTAATAAATTTCATAAACTTAACCACAAAAGCCATCTATTTAAACCTATAACTGAAGCAATCGTAATCCACGGATAAAAAAATTAACTTTTAACTATGCCCAAATTTCTCATCCCTAATCCCAGCAAGCACCGACAGATAATGATGAAAAAGAAAACCAAATTGAAATATAACATAGCATCTAAAAATCAATAGATGAGTGGCATGTTTGGTATGCCTCATCTACATATTCCTTCTTCAATTTGCTCTCATTGGCCTGAAATATATAAGACGAGAAGTCATGAAGACAATAAATTTAACATTTCCACATATTATACAGATAATTAAATGTGCATTATATCAAATCAATTGATAAACTTTGCACAAATGCAATTAAAAATGATTGTTAATCATATAAAAAGTATCATACCTGTTGTACCCGGAGACAATTTCATCATTATGTTCAGCTTTAGTAGTTTTCCTTTCACATACTCAAGCCACTACTTTGTTGATCTATCTAAAGTATCACCGAGAGTTACTATAGTAGGCATCAGAATATCAAATCTGGCTTTAGCTTATCTGGAGATTTCAGAAGGACTCCTTCCCAACTTTCTAGCTACTGGCAGGATTCTCTATAACAACAGATAATTGATCAGAATTTATAAAGAACACATAGACACTTAAATTTCATTAATATAGCTAACATAAATCCTATACCTCGCTATCTTTCTTAACGCTATCCATTAGCGTTTTAAGCATCTCTACTGGAATCTCTTCACTTTCTTCTAAAACCAACACATGCCGATTGATGTCGAAATGTAAGGGGCAAGGAAGCCGCATGCCGCTATATCACGATATTCCATGCCGATACACCCATGCCGATCACACCCTTCATCCTTAAACCCATTACTATTACCTAACCAAACCCCTTAATAATAATCAAGCTGCGAATGTTGACCCAGCTTGATTAAAAAAAGTTTCTTTCACACTAAAATTACATTCCTTGAATGTCTTTAAGCGATACTGCATGTGCAACTGTGCAAGAAAGTGTGCTAAGAATATGTTTTGTGCTTTCGGATAGAAAAAGAAAATTATTATTCGTATTTGATAATAATTAACTAATTAATTAATAATTAACTATTAAACATTAAACATTTGATAGTAACTCTGAAATTTTGATAGATCGCTGCAAGTTTTATCACTATTTTAATTACCATCAGTTGAGTGCCAATATGTACCTCTAGATTAAATTTTTTTGATAAAAATTCTAAATATTTTTGAATTTGAATAAAAATGTTACTTTACAACTTTAATTTGGTTGGGATTTGCTTCAAAGATAAGTATGAATTTCCAAACAATTTTCTTTATAATTTGTTAGATAATGAGTTTTTAGTATTACATATATAATTCTTAAGCGCTCACAACATATCCAGTTAAGTTGAATAAAAAAAACTCATCATCCCGGGATAACCTGAACAGGACAAACGTCCTTCGTTCAAACACAATTCTTAACCCTATCAACAAAAGTACAAAACTATACAAGCATTGGTCATTCAACTTCAAATGAATTCGAATTCGGAATTCTACAATAATTATCTTCTTTTTTGGAAGAGTAAAATGCTAAGTAGATGAACATGTCGTCCATATCATTTGAACAAAAACTTATTGTACAACAACTAGTACATATAGCAGGATCTCAAAACATGTATGGCAACTATCTGCTACTTTACATATCACCTGCAAATCTATTTACATATGAACCCACTTGTAGCTGACTTAGTGCAAAGTACAGGAACAGGTGGCTAAAGGCAGTGATCGGTTTTTTGAACCATCATACTTGACTCTCCGTTCTAAACTAACCATTTTCCGCGTGAAAAATACTAAGAAAAACACTATACCTTGCAAGAACACGGGAATTTTAATTTAAACCGTGAAAATGTAAAGAAAAACGGTTTTATTTGTGTGTCCAAAACAGAGTGTTTTCTTTGCAAAATGTAGTATTTTATCTGCGTTTACGCAAGAAGAATAGTTTGTTTGTATTGAAAAATCAGATATCATGATTCAAGAAGACAATCAAATCAGATTGCGTAAAGCTTTTTGAAATCATCATTCTCTGAATCCGAGTGTACAGACACGGATCCAGAGAGCGACTTGCTGCTCCTTGCAGAGCGCCTAATACTTCTCAAATTATTGGCCTCGATTCGATGCATAATCACCCAATAACACATTGTTCCGATTGTTGAAGCCAATGTAACCGACCCTATAACTGTCACCCCAACCGCTAACCACTTCTCGTTTCCCACCACAATAAACGATAGTGCAAGAAATGCAACCGAAACAAAAACACACGCTAACCACATTAGCTTATTAATAATTGCCATCACCTGCTTCTTTGCCCGTCTTTCCACCACCACGATGGATGTCTGAACCACCACGACCGCCAGTGATATGAAAAGTGCAAGCGAGTCAAAGATCAAGAAAACAATGAACCCGGGATTGGGAGCTATGTTTGCTTCACCTAAAGTAGAATCTTTTGTGACTTCTTTTTGGTCATCAATGTATTGTCCAGGCAGCTGATATATGGCGGCAAAGGTGACAGTAGCTATCAAAACTGCCACAACCGTGGTAGAATTGATTGCGTTGTTGAGGCTTTCATGGTGCATTTTGTTTATACGTTTGCCAATCCCTTTAACTCTTTTATGAGTTTTAAGAGTGTGCTCGAGTTGGTCATGAACTTCGTGTTTGATGTCACTCACAGTTTGTTTGAGTTCTCGGGCAGTGGCAGTCATTTGTGGTGGTTTTGTTATTGACTTTGCATTGACAACTCCATGTTGTTGCAAACTTGTTGCAATTTCGGATCGTATAAATTTCTCAGCAGTATCGAGGGCAGTTTCTTTAGATTTGTTTATGGCTTCTTTATTGATTATGTCCTTGTGACTTAGCAGCGCTAGAACAATCTGCAAATCAATAACCATGAAATCAAGCAATATTCATGAGGTCTTTCGAAACTACAGGTCAAAATACAATCTTTTTTATAAAAAAAAATTATGAATTCTTCCACTTGTGGAGAAATCTATGACTACCACAGTAAATATCATATCATAAAGTCATAAACTATCAAATGCTATTTTAAACATGTAAGAATATTCTTATTCAAAATAAAACTCAAATCTAAAAGATATTTTGAGCTTAAAAGTCAAAGTCAACTTTCTAGAAGCTCAACTTTGATGATCTTATAATAAAACCCTTTGTATGAATTCTACTTTTTGAAAGAATTATGACTTCACTACTCCAGTTGTGGAACTTAACCAATTCATAACATAAGCTACAAATTGATAAATGATGATGCTAAACTTGCTATAAAATTAAAAGAAAAAGTTTAGACTCTAGTAAAAACTACTATGTTGGCTCAAAAGTCAAAGTCAACTTTCTTGAAACAAACTAATGATAATCTTAGTTACCTCTTTACGACCCTTGCGTGTAGCTATATGCAATGCAGTGTTCTCCTTTTTATCAACCATATTTATCAATCCGTTGTCAACTGCGATAAGCTCGTTAATAATGTCAACGTTCTGTCCCTTAGCAGCCATATGAAGGGCAGTTTGTCCCTTTTTATCGGCTCTAGTGGCTATCTCGGGTACTTTTTCCAAAAGAGCTTTCATCACCTCCAAATGACCCTTGCGCGCACAAGAATGTAATGCCGTTTTAAGGTTACTTTTTGCTATAGTGGCCATACTGCTATTTTTCTCCAATAGGAATTTGACCACGTCGATATGGCCTTGTTCAGCAGCTGTGTGTAACGCTGTGGTGTTTGTTTGATCAAATGTCATCGAAAGCTCGGATTGTGCTTCCATAAGAACCTTCAGCACCTCTGAAAACAAATATTCAAATCAAGAACTGACAGATTGTTTCATAAGGTTGTGAGATGTCGATAATACAGATCAAGACTTGGTTTTTAAGTGTTTGACAAAAAGATATGTAAGATTCTGATTTGAATAATTATGGTCAAACTAGTCAAATTAGAGCAAGCCGGTAAAGATTTCTAACAAGACTGAATCAAAATTAATGTAAAACTATTTCAATGTTCTTAACTTTAAGCACCAACTTATTTGATTTTGGTTCGCATTCTTTAAGTCAAAATAATAACTTTGAAAACGCACATCCAAACACCCTCTAAGAACTAGTACAAAGCTAGGCCTATCAAGAATTCTTTTTGTCACAAAATATTAGGCAAGCGATACAATCTTGTTATGTTGATCTTGTTACAAATCCTTCTGCCGTTTAACTTTTTGTATTTGTTACACAACTCGATGTAGCTATCCATTTTTTTTTTCTCAATAACTATTATGTCAAATTTCAGCTCAAGGTTAGTCAAGTTGACCTCAATATAAAACATACAAAACAAGAAATAAAAGCTCAGCAATCGAATTCATACCAAGATCTCCTTGTTTAGCAGCAATATGAAAAGCATCAAAGCCGTTCTTCGTCTTGATACCAGCCGCCTCAAGGTCATAGTACTTCATCATTTCTCTTACTAAATCAACACGCCCACATTCAGCAGCAACATAAAGAGGCGTTTCGCCTGGTTGGTTAGTTTTCGACAATAACTCTTTTAACTTTTGTTCATCAGTGCTACTCAGAATCTCTAAAGCTTTATCTATATCCCCTGACCTTATCGCAATATGCAAAGATGTATCATCTCTTTTCTCCATTGTTCTAGTTCTGCTTAAACTCTGATGATGGTTTCCAGCCACCGGAGAATCCATCTTTTTCGAATTACAACCGAAATCCTATTGGCATGACAAAATCCAATCTTTAATGATTTCTAAAGATACCCATATCAATTAAAAGCTAAACACCAAAGTTATTATCATACATCCTTTGCAAAAATACTTGATTTTATTTATTACATTTGAAAAGAAAAAAAAAAGAGTCTAATTTAAACATAATCTTTATATGGGTTTCGTTGTTTTTAGATCAATGAACATTTACTGAGTTCAAGTTTCAATTTTTAACAATAATTTGAAACAAACAAGAGGGATCAAAGTAAAAAATAACTTAACATGAATCAAGAAACAGAGTCTTGAGCAATAGTATATACAAAACTGATACATACATACATACATACATATACATACACACACACACACACACACACACACACATATATATATATATATATATAAAGTTTGAATCTTTTTACCTGGGTTTTGAAGAACAGATGTTTATGAAGACTAGATCACTCAATCCATCTTGGAAATTGAACAAAAAACATATAAAGTTAAGGATTTTGACGGACAAATAAACAGAGGATTAGAAAGAATGAATGATGAAGATGGAGACGATTATTGGAGGGATTGAAAATGGTGGTAATGAGCAAGTAATAAGTAAAATATGAAGTGTAGAGTAAATTTTGTCAATGGATGGGAAGAAAAAGTTGTTTAATAGAAATAGAAAATAGACATGAAAGCAATCATAGGCATCTTTTTGTGTGGTGGTGGTGGTAATGGTCTTTTGTATAAAATAATTTATGTACATTCATAATTCATTTTGGTTCGCTTTCTACTTATTGATATTTGACTCTTGGTGGTGAAAATGTTGAATCACGGCTGTGTGGAGTAAGATTGCTTTATGGTGTAAACTTGGGCCATTTGTCTTTACCTCTGTCCGTGAAGCTATTGAATTATACAAGAAAGTTGGCTTTGATAAAAAAAAGTAAGGAAGATATTTAAAGCTATTGTTTTCGTCACGTGTTGGTGTCTTTGGAAGGCGAGGAATGACAAGGTTTTTAACAAGACTAGATTTTGTAACGATAAAGTTTTTTTAGATGTCAAGGCGATAGGCTTTTTGTGGTATAGAAGTAGATTAAAAAGAGGAACTATTTTGTGGGAGGATTGGAATGTTTTTAATGTAATCTAGCCTCCTTGTAATTGTATCTTGGCCTACTCTGTAATTGCGGAGTAGTAGTAACTAGTAATGTGAATGACATATACCTTTCAAAAAAAAAAACAGATAACTTTTTTGAAAACGAGTCTAAATTTCATTTAAATAAACACTAGCCTAATAATTAAATAGACAAATACAAAAGAAAGTCAAAAACAATTATCAAATACAAATTTCATCGCTTAATGTACAAGAACAAAACATTATTACTACCTTTGTGTTTTAACTCTCACGATAAGGATTTGCCTATAGATAAAGCCAGCTTGAGAACAGAAAACACCTTTAGAATAAGATCAAGCTAAAAGAAAGGAGACAAAACTATATGATTGTCATCGACCTATAAGCAATACTATAAAATCTCTAAAAAACACAATAAAAACCTCAAGAAGAAATATTCATAGAACTAGAGAGTTGCTAAACTCAAGTCTGTATTATATTTGTCCCCCTTTGTAACGGGATTTAAAAATAACCTGTAAAGAAGGAGATTTCAATGAATAGTCGTAAACATAATTGCAGAAACTATATCAACTAAGATAAACAATATCCATTTGCTGAAAGTATCTTTAAGCAATCTGTACCTGCAGTAGTAAAGGTACCTTACTCTTCGTTGGCCTCATTGCTATAAACAAGTACAGCACCAGCACCATCTGTAGAATCATTATCCATTGCAACAGCCTCTTCTTCTTCTTCTTGACTTTCATTTTGAACCACTTCTTGACCATCAACAAATTCCTCCTCATTTCCATCTTGTTCCACATCCTGTGCCAAAAAGGCAATGAGAAGAATGAAACAATAGGAAACATTAAAACTCAAGAATAACACATGCATTTATTTACATATGTAGTAACCATATCAAGGATACAAAGTTATTTCACTTCTTCGAGAATGCAATTAACACAAATGTACCTCATGATCCATGTCTCCATTTTGCAGTTGTTCGTCAACATCCAACTTCATGTTTTTGTCTTTTTGAAAGTCTCCGCTAGGTTTTGATGATGATGATTCTTCTTTTTCTTCTTCTTCTCTATCTTCTTCTTCTTGTTGTAACGATGATAATTGATCTTTTGATAATAAATTGAGCGCTTTAAACAGTATATCACTATTCGTAATGGGAGGGGTGGCCGGGTTTAAAGTAAGTATGAGAATATATATTACATATATACATAAGAAAATTTAGATTAGAAAAAGGAAAAAAAGAAGAAAAAAAAAACTGAAAAATTAAAAAGAAAGAATACTGACTTTTTTCTAAAAATGAGATGTGCATAGAACCAACATCGTCTAGAATCAATCAATAGATAACCATAACAACAAACAATAATTAGGATATATAGACAGGTAACAAGTAAGAAAAGAAATACCACTGCAAAAATAATAATAATAAGAATAGTATACTGATAGAGTGAGGTTGGTACGTAGCTACCGTTGTTCATATGGTAGATTTTTAAAATCAGCAGCTGACACTTTTAATAACTCAGGATCCAACTTCTTCCTCCTCCTCTTCTTAATTTCTTCCTCCCATGCTTCTGCTATTATTATTTTTATTATAATATAGCATTATACTATTATTATAACATCACTTCTATTAGAAATTCATAGGATTTACAAAGAAATTGGTGGGAGGCTCGGATATTATCTGGCTCCCTCCTCCAACTATAGCAAAACTAATCCTACTAAATATATGAGCATCAATATCTTGAGTCATGAGTCACATAATAATAATAATTATTAATTATGATTATTGTTCCTTCATTTATTATCAATCAATTTGAACCTCAATTAATTCAAGATAACATTTTGAATAATATGTACCTTTAGGGTGGAAGGAGTGGTCATGTTCAACCCTCCAACCCTCAATTTTTTACCCAATTAAATACATCCATCTCATTTCAACCCTCCAACCTTTTTTTCAACCTTTTTTAGTGGCGCCCATCACTTCCAACCCTCCCAAATATATTTTTTTATATATATTTTTATACTCATAAATAAATAAACATTTTTAAAAACTAACATTTTATTATTAACAAAAAAAAAAGAGTACATTGCATAAAAAATAAAAATAAAACATAATATCTAAATCAAATCTTCAATTGGTGTCGGTTGAGCCGCCGGGTCTTCGAGATACGCCAAGTCTTGAGCGGATAAATGCTCCGTAAGATCAAAACGAAGACGATGATGGACTTCTTCGTCTAGTAA
>JAOXNX010000001.1:33725067-33739600 GCA_028566075.1 Solidago caesia
TGGATATGGATCGGATCACGATCCGTCATGTTGGATCATGGATCGGATCATGATCCATTTAAGTTGGATCATTAATGGATCGGATCATGATCTGATCCATATCCATCCATTGACACCCCTAGCTCTAGGTATCACTATGAATATATCTGGTGACTTGACTTGGATCCTATTTTGACTCACCAGTCATGAAAAGCACCAATTAGGCCCCGGGCATAAATAGAAGACAAGGTGTCATTCGATGTTGCAGGGACTATATTCATCACCCAAACAGGCCAAGTACTAAATGCAACTGCAAATCCACCATTAAGGGCATTCATGTCCATAACGTTTCGAACTGACGTCTCATCAGCATCCATCAACCTCCAATAATGACGAACTTGATCTTGCCAGTAGAGTGTATCAGCAAGAAACATTTCCTGAGTGATACCTGCAACCAGCATAATATGATTAACCAACTAAACTATCATAAGGAGTGTTTAGGTGTGCTTTGAAAGTGATTATAAGAACTGAACAATCAGAATCAAATATTTAGCTGTACTAAAAAAAGGCTATAGATGTCATAAAAATCAAATAATCTGAAGTTTGAGTGTGTTCTGACTATATGAGGAATTAATTGATTAATGATCAAAAGGGACATTTTTGTAAATACAAATTTGCGATGTTATGTGAAAAGGTGTAAAAACAAAATCGAGTGTTTGACAGTCTATTGATAATCTATTAAACCAGGTTAAGTGAAAGGGTAAACAAAATTCTATTCTAATCTTAAATAATCAGTTATGCTGCAGCTGTTATGAAACTCATTACTCAAAACTGATCATTTTACCCATAATCAATTAGATAATAATAAGCCATTAGAAGTCAGAAATGGGGACAAACCTATGTCATTGAGACTTTCTAAATATACTGAATGACGTTGTGGGATAGGAGGGAGTTTCTGAGACTCGGAGCCCATAGTAATAGGTGTAACACAGTCCCTCAATGGTGTTTTCCATGACGGTTTATCATTATCCACCGAATCACAAATCTTTACAAGTGTCTGCTCTGCATTGCTTTGAAGACAAGATTGACTGGCATCTTTTATCCATATTGCTGTTTGAACTTTCCTAGCAATAAGCTTCCAGCACATTGCAGAAGTTATGTTTACCAATTTCTCCCAAATCAACGGAAAATCTTTGTCCTTTCTATAAGCTGGAGGGGCTGAATATACAAAATAACCATTTGGCCGAAGAAGTCGGTTTATTTCTTTTAAAAGAATGCCATCTGCATATATAATTCAAAAATCAAATTAAAAAGACTTCAACTTGCTCAACGTTTTGTTTAAAAGATTGGAGTTAATGCAAAGATTACCATTTTCGTGCCAATCAACACGACACCTTGAACAGTGAACCATTTCAAATGAGTTACTGGGGTATGGTAGCTGTTTTGTAGCTAGAGCGGATATCATAGCACCAATTCCCCGCTCCAATGCAAACTGAATTTGATTTTCATGACCATCTTTTGGAGCAAATGACATTGTTTGTATATTTAAGGGAAGAAGATAAGCAGAGAAACTAGCAACCCCGCAACCAACATCAAGAACTTGATAAACCCCAGATGAACGAAGATCGCCTGTCTCATTGGTAGTCATATTCCCTAATCTGCACAGAACTGTAACTTAAAGTTTTGCACATATAGATAAAAGTAACTTCCAGTCTTGACATAATTCAGTAAATTTAGCCTTATTATAAGAACCTTGGCTGATTAATCAGTGCCTTCCACATTTATGCTCTAAGTCTCATTAAGAAAAATGCAAGATCACGTCGTAGTGTTTGATAGACATGTTCTTCATATGTATTCGATATGTTTGTGCTCTTTCCATTGAATAGATAGGGAGGTTTATATTTACTGATAAATGAGTCAATTTGGGTTATGTTATATAAATCTCAAACAGGCCTAATAAATCACATTTAGCAAAAATGTGCATGTCAAACGGGTTGAAAGCAGCCCAAACTCTCTTTCTAATTCATACAACCTCCTAAATTATTTAAGTCAAAGATTTAGATTATTATATAAACTATCAATCATACTTAATGTATCAACTATTTTCTGGAACAGTCTCTCTACCTGCAGGCAGGGGTATTACTATCTACATCTCACCTCCCCCATACCCTGCTCATGGCGGAATTGGGTATCATTGACATTGAAAGTTTGACACGTAACGTATTAACTATTTATGGAAAAAAATGGATAAAAAGTGCTCACATGTCAAGCCTACTCATTTTAATCCATACTACAAATGACATGTTTCAACCTGAATCCATTACCCATCCCACCCATCTCCTCTAGTTTAAGATGATTATTGTGACTGAACGTCACAATAAGTCAATAATCGGTAAAAGTGGCCAAGATTCTAACTTTCTCATTATCAAGGGACAAAGCACTCAAACTAATATCTTTCAAACTATTTAGGGTCAAAACAATTAGCTATAGAGAAACAAGCAGTGACCATTTTAAAAACACACATCCTAACACATCCCTAGTTAACATATGCAAAACAAATGTCAAGATAGATTTGTACACAACACAGCTCAAAATAAAGAAAGCCGGTAGGCTATACCTCTCAATGTATTCAGTAGCTCCATGTTTAAAATGGGTACCACCTCCCGGAAACCACCACAATTGATCCTTCTCGTGCACCCAATTTTGCCCTCCTTTAACTTCAGAAAGACGCGTATGATTCACGTTACTCCTCCATACATAGTCTCGACTAGTTGGCCATCTCACTGGTATCTTGTAATCATTTGGTGGCGGTATCAAACAAAACAATCGTCTTTCCGATGGTGGGCAATGTCGTTCTAAATCCTCTCGCTTTGAAAGATCTAAACTTGGAAGTAATTCTTTGATATATGAAGGATCATGACAAGGAATATACTCATTGTATTCTATAGGGCATATGTTCATCCCAGTTTCTGGAACTACTAGTGGCGAATGGCGATGAGTAAGAACAACTCTATTACTAAATGTCGAATCACCTGCAAGCATAAAAATAATCAATGCAAAAAAAGTTCTGATCTTTGAAAACAAATAAAAAAACTTGAAATATCTTACTTTTTATTTTTTACAATTTGTAGCTTCACTTAGTTATTACTAAATTATGATTTAACAAATCTTCGCAATCTATTGCTAAACGTAGGATTATCTACAAGCATAAAACATTAACCAATGCAAGTAAAGTTAGAATCTTTGAACACAAATCAAGAATCTTGATATATCTCAATTATCTTCTTTATTTTTACAATGTGTAGGATTGAACAAGTTAACAGATGAGGTTTCCTGTTCAAATTATCCAGGAATGGAGAGTATTTTGACTCTGTGTGGAGTAACCGCGGTATTTCCGTGGTTCTTTCCGAACCACTTCCCTGAATTTTCCATGGAAGCCGGCTCAAAATATTTGATCTTAGGTACATTTTCCAGGCCACCCCCATGATGCTACCTAATGAGATTTGAAACTGAGACCACTTTTGAGAACATCAGGTCTCCTAACCACTAGGCACACAATGTGTAGCATAATCAATTATTTACTAAATTATATATCAACTAATAATCTTTTTCCACTAATTAGCCCAAAAAATCAGATCTCCACACACCCATCTCACACTCTAAATAAACTCACAAAACAAACATGACCCATGACCCATTATCTTCAAGGAACTGCATCAATTCAAATAAAAGCCTAGATTTTGACACTAATTAACTAAAAAATAGATTATTTTTTTTATAAAAAAAAAAAACAAGAAAAGGGTACCTAGTGATTTGGCTGATAATGATGCAGAATTGTTGAAAGCAAATTCATGATCATCAACATAAAGTGAAGATTTATGGCCAAAAAAAGTGCCAGTGTAAAAACAAGCAATCATAACAAGAAGAACCAACAGGCCTGACTTCAAATCAAAAGATGAAGCAAGCCCACCACCCATTTTGTAAAGAATTTTGATGTCAGTGAATGTGTTTATCAGTTATTATTGGGATATGATTTCATGAGATGGTTGTCGGCTGAAGAGATCTTAGCGTGAGTGAGTGAGTCTGTCACTTGAAACTTGAAGGAGGGCTTGTTAGCCACACCCTCCCCCCTAATATTTTATTGGGGTTGAAATACAGATACAGATCTAGTAAAAACATATACTTTGTGTTTTTCTTATTTTGGAAAATTCGTATTTGAAAACAGGGTTCGATCCTTATTTTGTAAAATTAATTTGTAAAACTAGAACATGTTTGTGCGATGCGGCAGCAACGGTGGTAGCGACGACAGGTGGTGCTTGCGTCGACTGGTGGTGACGGCGACGGCGAGTAGTATAGGTTATTGATGTAAAAAGTATTAGTTTAGTTATTTTAGGAGTTGAGGTATAAATGTTATAAATTATTTTATTAAAGAGTAATTTTGATAGATCATGTATGTTAGATGGTAGATGTGTTAAATATAGATGAGTAATTTAGGTAGATCAACCCTGTAATTTGAGAAGAGGTTGATGATTTATATAATACTAGAAGATTACATGCACAATGCAGCGAGCAATGATGGCAGCGGCGAGACGTGAGAGGTAAATGGCAACTGGTGGTGGTGGTGATGATGATGGTGGTGGCGGGATGAGGGTATAATAGGTATTTTAAGGGATGAAGATATTGTAGGTATTTTAAAAAATTAGATGATAAATAAAAAATATTAAAAAATTTTGAAAATGACACAAGTCATCTCATTTATAAGGTAGTATAAATTATAGATGGATAGTATGAGGTTTTTCTAGAAGCGGGTTTTTTCTTTGGATAGGAATAAAATTGTGTACATCTCACATTCCCATATCTCATGAAAAACGGTATTAAGTAGGATTGTTACTTTTAATTTTTGGCAAAATTGATAGTTTTTGCTTTTGGGAAAACCAAAATAATGGTTTGGTCTTTGGATATATGTAAAGGACCAAACCAACCATTATCTTATAACATTAGTTTAAATACATTATATAATATACATACACTTCTCATTAACTTGTACTCAGTATGTATATAGATTTCATTATTATTATTGATAATATACCATGCTAATAAGCCTCACCATGGCATCAGGAGCTCTTCGAAAGCTTCCTTCTTCTGTAATCAACACCATCTCCTTCTCACTATGTTTTATAAAAATCTGAGTCCGGAGCTCTTCGAAAGCTTCCTCCTTCTGTAACCGGGCCTCATCATTCTGATAGGCCTCTATCCGCTTCTGAAGCTTTCCGTTTTCCCTCAACAATTGATATCGGTGATCATTTGCTAAGGAAAAACGTCTCATATATTCAGCCTACGGACACCAAAGTTTATAAGATAAAAAAAACAAAAACATATATATATATATATATAGGGGAAAGGTTAGTTAAGAACCCTTAAAAAAAAAAAGAACGCGAGAACCATTCTCAGCCACACATTTTTCATCTTTTTTTCCCGTTCACTTACACATGTGTAAGTGACGCGGTGACATTTTCGTAAATATTGACTCTTTATTTACTTTCACATGCTTACACATGTGAAAGTGACGCCAACTTACACAGGTGTAAGCTCCTTACACATGTGAAAGTGACACCAGTTTACACATGTGTAAGTAAATGAAAGGAGTCACTATTTACGAAAATGTCACCGCGTCACTTACACATGTGTAAGTGAACGAAAGAAAAGGAAGAAAAATGTGTGACTGAGAATGGTTCTCGCGTTTTCTTTTTTTTAAGGGTTCTCAGAATAACTCACCCCATCTAACTTTAAAGAAAAAACTTTTGATAGACATTTTAATTTAAATCTTTAAAAATATAATACACTGTTATAAATAGCCGTCTAAAATGTCTAATAATCAAAAACAAAAAATAAAAATAAAAATACACATAACATGAAAGATTGAAAGGGGCCTCTTATTGTACCCCTCAATTGGGACGATCCCTATCAAGACATGCGTCAATTGGGACAACCCCGGGTGCAATTGAGACGACTCTATTGCCACCCCTGGTAAGACACAACATAAATCACATTTTTATAGATCAATCAATATCCTAAATAAAACTCCAACGACAACGATAGTGTAGGTAGGGGCGGATCTCTTTAAGGGCCCGGGGGGCCTCGGCCCTCTCCATTTTTTTGCTCCGTATTGTCATTTTGTTTGAAAAATTATTTTTTTAGTATTATTTTCAGATCCCGTGACTTCGGCCCCCTCCGTAAAGATCCGCCACTGTAGGTTATACTCCATGTGTTGGATACTTCAACAATTGTTGTTGTCACCGTAACTCTAACCATTGTTGGTCGATTGCTACTGTCACCACTCATATAATCATTGCACTTAACTTATATACCATTGAATATCATCATTGATTGTTTGATACTATCGTTGAATATTATTGTCTTTTATTATTTCATTACATTAGCTACCGCCACAATAAATTAATACATTGTTTTATAATAAGGTAATGATAAATTTACAACAACTTTTAGTAATACATAATAAATATATATATTTTATTACACAACATATAACTTTATAAAACATATATTGTTATGGATTGTTAAAAGTTATCATAGATTTATCACTCCCCTTTATAATATATATCACTTCATTACACAAATATCTAGAAAGTCTAAATTATTGTTCATCTAGAAGCTCTTTTAAATGATAAATCATCAAAAAGATAAAACACTTGACTAATAATTAGTTGTATTATCATTATTGTAACTTTTTGTTATATAACATTGCTTATAGCAAAAGAAGGCAACACCATACTTTTGCATTGGTTATTATTATTTTATTTAGGGGATTGATCCTTAAAAAAAAAAAACTCGTATAATAAAAAATAATTTTGTTTGGATGTTAAGGGCTTGGGCTTCTTATTTAAAAAACAAAGCCTTAAAGAGCTTATGGAAAAAAAAACCATATGGAAGAGTGAAAAAACCCATTCCCTAATTATTGAAATTATCCAAATAGCCTTAAAAACTTGCTCACGTTCCTCCCCAGTTTGTTCATACATATCTCTTCCTCAAAACTACTGGAGATGAAGCAAGCTCAGATGAGACGGAGATTATATAATTTTGGATAATCTTTTGAAAGAATATTGTTAAGGTTTCATTGAAACTTTTGAAAAAATATAAGCGAATTATGTTTTTTTTTTCCTCGTTTCTATTTTTATTAATGTTTTTGCCAACCCAATGTCATGTATTAAGTCAATCCAACAATTTGTATATACTTGTGTGTTAGTTCAAAGCCACCAGTTGTCGAAGCCGACCACAAGCCACCTTCACTCTTTTCAACATGTATTAATTGAAATTTATGAATTTTTTTATATATCTATTTATACACTAGAAATTAAAATCTTTTTAGAACTCATCCACACCATGAATTGTGCTGGAAGCAATGTTTTAAAAGCCGGACCGGACCGACCGGTTTGACCGGTCGGACCGGTACGCGGTCCGGTGACCGGTTTTTTAACCTCGGTTTTTTTGACGGTTTTTTCCACTATTGCGAACCGGCCGGGTTTTCAGGTTTTTGGTCGGTTTTCCCGGTTCAACCGGTTTTGGGTTTTTTTTCTAAAATTTTTTATGATGATGTGTATACTTTAATGTTATTTTTAGTTGTTTGTGAACATTAAAACATATAATTTTCTTTGGATTATAATTATTTGGTAATATTTTTGAGTGGATTGTAACAAGTTTAATAGCATTTTTTTAAAAAATAATATAAAAAAAAAGCCAACCGGCGGACGCCGTGGGATGACCGGTTCAACGAAAAATCCGGTTTTTAAAATATTGGTCGGAAGACTCTTAGTTTAAAAAAAAAAATTATATAAACAATTTAATTAACAAGAGTGAAAGAAGCAATTACCCACAGTTTAACTCTAAATGGTTAAAGTGAGGTCCCAGTAACTTCAAATGGGCAGGTCACGAGTTAAGTCGATGGAAGGAACAAAACAAAAGAGTGACGCAGGCAGCAGCTGAATTAGAATTAGATTTGCTATGTCGGTGTGAATGAATGACACCACACAAAATATCAAAAATCAAAACCAACGTCTAATAATTCATAAATATTCATAGCTTTGGCTGGTGATAAATGAATGGGGAACCATCATAACTCACACGGGGAGCGCCATCACTTTTTACGAAACCGTAAAAACAATCCTAATAATTATAATAATAATAATAGACCTCCTCCTCCTCCATCATCATTATCAGATAACGCAGTAGCAAACAATAGAATGAGGATTCCGTACGGTGGTGTTGATTCTAGCTTACGAGGTCTAGCTGGTCAGGCTGAAGGATTTGGTCGCCATGCCATCGGTGGACTTCACGGACCCATCTATCATGTTACCACTTTATCAGGTTCCTCCTTTTTTTTTTTTCTTTTTTCAAAAGCCAAATTAATATCTCACACAAATATTTGTCCACATTGGTTTGATGGGTAACCCCTCACATACATACCGCTAGCCCAAGGCCCTTTCATGTCTTCCTTCACTCCTGTTGCTAATAATTATAACCCCTTTCATGCAGTGGCGAAGCTTGCTTCATAACAGTGGGGGTCGGGATCTAATTTTTTTTTTTCCTAACACTATTTTCTCTTAACGCTATTAAAATGGGGGGTCGAAACCGAATATACCAGAATTTTTCTACACGAAAACTATATACCCCTATATCGCAAAAAAAATTTCGGGGGTCGGGCGCCCCCCGGCTCCTACTATCCTTCGCCCCTGCTTTCATGTCTCAATTTCACATGGGTAGATAGCATGACTACATAAGTTGTGGAATTAAAATTAAAAAAAGAAAAAGCTACTCTAATTTGAAAACAAAAAATATTTCATGTTACTCAAGATTAACAGTTATTAAAATTAACTATATTACACAAAAAGCTGAAAATAAAATGGAAAAAAAAAAACCTAATCAACAAAATGACTGGATACCTATCGAACCGGTCACAATTATCTTAACTGGATGGTATATCTCACAAAGTGATAAGATCAAAAGAGAAAGAAATGGGTTTATTGTCTCAAGTTTGTTACCCTACAGCTCGCGTGTACTTTTGATTTGTCCCTTCCCGACCATGGAACTATTTTTCTTTTGTTTATTTTAGGCCATCATACTTTCAAACGTTTTTTCTAGGTTATTCAAACTTTAAAATGTGTCTTGTTAGGCCCTTTTTTTTTCCCACCAAAACGACTTGGTATGTTTTAATGACCTGGAACACACAAAAAAATTTCAATGGTATGGAAGGGACAAATAAAAAATTACACAAGAGTCTAGGCAATAAACCCAAAAGAAATATACCTAATTGACAATAAGTGGAAGGCAATGTTCGGTCAGCGCATCTGATGTAGTGAGAGCTCTTGATTACTTAGATACGGATTTTATATGATCACAGGCTCAATTGTTTTGTGCTCAATTCGTTTAATGCTTAGTTGTGTGTTTCATTTCTAGATGATTGATGTTTATAAGAAATATGAAATTTCAAGGACCCTATTTCCGATCAACGTATCCAAATGCAAGTTGACACTACTTAGCTCTGGGATATAGATAATTTGGTTTTTTGTATCTGTAAGATTGTACATAAAAGTATCACATTTTCACAAATTCAATCCCCAAAAGTTGTTTCAGTTTGAGTTTTGTTTTGATGAATCTGATGTAGAAATCAAGTTGCATTACTTTGTTACTAGACTTATCAGGGTCGTATATTAACACAAAGCATTGTTTAAAGGCTAAGTTTTGAATTATGCTGTGTGAAAAGATTTGAAGTTTGAACTTCTTGTAGATGACGGGCCCGGATCACTTCGTGCTGGATGTCGCAATAAAGAACCTTTGTGGATTGTGTTTGACGTTTCGGGTACCATTGGACTGTCATCTTATTTAAATGTGTCATCTTATAAGACAATTGATGGACGGGGACAAAGGGTTAAGATAACTGGTAAAGGCCTTAGGCTCAAAGAATGTGAACATGTGATCATCTGCAACTTAGAGTTTGAAGGTGGTAGAGGACCTGATGTAGATGCCATTCAAATCAAGCCCAATTCAAAGCATATATGGATTGATCGTTGTAGCCTTAAGGATTATGATGATGGATTGATCGATATTACCCGTCAAAGCACATATATTACCATTTCCCGGTAATTACTCTTAGCATGAATTGGCATATGCATTATGAAACTAGTTATGTGATATGATAGAAAGTATCTGACATATTTGCTTACTAAAATTTGACCAAATAATCTACCTTACTTTGTGCGTGTAGTTGCCACTTTTCAAACCATGACAAAACAATGCTTATTGGAGCCGACGCGTCCCACCATGGTGACAGATGTATGTGTGTCACCATTCACCACTGTTTTTTTGATGGAACCCGGCAGCGTCATCCTCGTGTTAGGTTTGCCAAAGTACATCTGTATAACAATTACACCAGAAACTGGGGTATTTATGCTGTCTGCGCCAGTGTTGAATCACAGGTTGATTTGCTACAGAAACTTTATTTATTTCCTTTCTTTCATATTCAAGCATATATACGAGTATGATACGGCTTATTGATTGTTTTCTTGTAGATATACTCACAATGCAATATATATGAAGCAGGACAGAAGAAGGTAGCTTTTAAATATCTAACTGAGAAGGTAAAACATATTCTCTTTGCATCCTTTTAAATACCTGGTTTTTTTGTTATGACTGGTAAAGAAAAGGAAACTATGTTACTATTTCTAGTAATTTCAAAGTAGGTAACTATTTAGAACATTTATTCCTAAATGGTTACCATCCCACTAATGGCTTAGTAGTTATCATCTTGGACTTCTTTACAAGAGGTCTCAGGTTCGAATCCTGCTAGGTACAATCTCAGAGGAGGCCAGGGGAAGGTTTGAAAAGACTCGCCTTCCCTGGGTAACCTGAATAGGGAAAACCTCATCTATTTATTCCTGAATGGTTACCATAAGGTTGTTTTATGTTGTGCAGGCAGCTGACAAAGAGGAATCATGCACGGGATGCATTATATCAGAGGGTGACCTATTTACGACTGGTACTACATCTGGCTTATTGGAAGCAACCGCAGGAAGTAGCGCGTTTCACCCAAGCCAACAATACCAAACATGGACAGTCGAACCTCCAACAGAGGATCTCAAACTAATTCTCCAATATTGTACAGGATGGCAAAGTGTTCCACTCCCACCTGGTGAGTGACCAGTTGCAAAATTTTCTACACATGTGTAGATATGTCATAATTGAAGGACATTTAGTCACGTGTTTGTATGACTGGTTCTTGTAATGAGCCTCCAATTCATGTAAGCATACTAAAATGTCTCATACATATCAGCTATCCGGATTTCAACATTCAAGATATAATTTGATATATATTTTTGTTTAATGTATTGTCATTTTTTCTATTCAATATGAAGTAAGGAAAAAATATGGAATTATTCCCTAGTTAAGGTTTTTAAGCACGTTGTATCATTTTTAATTAATGTATTTTGATTATATTACCAATGAATTGTCTCTTTTATTAATTAAATGTATTGTTTTTTTAATTAAAAGTGAGGACTAAAGTAGGGTGGGGTCCAGTTTTCAGTGTGATTGCTACAATGAAAAAGTGGGTTCAGTGTGGTGCTAACGTGACAACTTTTTCAGTGTGGTTTTGTGTGACTGTTAAGGGTGCTCTAATATTAACAACATACCTCCCTCATCCTTATCATCAGATAATGCACCAGCAAGCAACAAAATGGCATTTCCATACGCTCGTGTCGATTCCAGCTTACGAGGTCTGGCTGGTCAAGCTGAAGGATTTGGTCGGCACGCCATCGGTGGACTTCACGGACACATATATCATGTTACCACTCTATCAGGTTTCTCAGGGGATTTTGTTTATCACTCTTTTCATTTTCGAATCTGGGTATTATTCTCCTTAGGGAAAAAAAAGTTATATCCCGAGTCACTCAAAACAAAATAAAAGGATAAAGTCATAGTAATTTTAGTGTTATTAAGGGTTTTGAGTCGAGCTTGGAAACAAGTTACACACGGTATAATTAACTGAAATCCTGGACCCTAAGTCCCTAAATAGCGGGGGTTAAGGGGCTGCACCTCAAGTCAACGACTCATAC
The DNA here is from genome assembly GCA_028566075.1 of Solidago caesia. NCBI lineage: Eukaryota > Viridiplantae > Streptophyta > Magnoliopsida > Asterales > Asteraceae > Solidago > Solidago caesia. The sequence continues at coordinate 33,737,172 of JAOXNX010000001.1, forward strand.
TGCTAGTCAGCAACACTCTCATGTTAGTGACTCATGCTTATCAATAGGTCACATTGATCAATGATCAAGCTAAGTTGTGACCTACCAACTATGCATGCACTTTTAGTAAATAGTAACTTCAACTTTATTTGATAAAGCTTTTGGCTGTGTGATGTTTTCCTTGAAAATACCCAACACTGTCTTGTACAAAGTTCAAATAATATATTACTGGAAATCAATATTAAAAGGCGTGATTTGAGTTAGGCTATACGAAAAGTTTTGAACTTGTAGATGATGGGCCTGGATCACTTCGTGCTGGATGTCACAAGAAAGAACCTTGGTGGATTGTATTTGATGTTTCGGGTACCATTCAACTGTCATCTTATTTAAATGTATCATCTTACAAGACCATTGATGGACGGGGACAGAGGGTTAAGATAACTGGCAAGGGCTTTAGGCTTAAAGAATGTGAACATGTGATTATCTGCAACTTAGAGTTTGAAGGTGGTAGAGGACCTGATGTAGATGCCATTCAAATCAAGCCCAATTCGAAACATATATGGATTGATCGTTGTAGCCTTAAGGATTATGATGATGGATTGATTGATATTACCCGTCAAAGCACAAATATCACCATTTCCCAGTAATTACTCTTGCTTTTTTAGATTTAATTATGTGATATGAAATAATAAGGCTTACTAATAAATGAAATTCTAAACACCCCCATAAGTATATGACATATTTGCTTACAAAGATTTGACCAATTAAACAACCTTCTTTTGTGCATTCAGTTGTCACTTTTCAAACCATGACAAGACAATACTTATTGGAGCCGACGCATCCAACCATGGTGACAGATGTATGTGTGTCACTATTCACCATTGTTTCTTTGATGGAACCCGACAACGTCATCCTCGTGTTAGGTTTGCGAAAGTACATCTATATAACAATTACACCAGAAACTGGGGTATTTATGCCGTCTGCGCCAGTGTTGAATCACAGGTTAATTTGCTACCGAAACTTCGTTCATTTCCTTAACTTTCATTCATCTTTAAGCACATATGTAATTGTGGTACAACCTTTTGATTATTATTTTAGATATACTCGCAATGCAATATATATGAAGCAGGGGAGAAGAAGGTGGCTTTTAAATATCTCACTGAGAAGGTAAAGTATATTCTTCTTGCATCCTTTAAAGTACCTGATTTGTTGTTAACTTGTTATAATTGCTAAAGACACGTAACATACAGTGGCGGATCTAGGATTAAAACTCACGTGTGTCCAATTATAATTTATCCACTTCAAATGCTTTAAAATGCTTATTTTATAATTTACCTAGGTCCAAATCTTTAAATAACATCTGTCCAAACATAATTTTCCATATGCTTACTAAAATTTTTTCCAATCTAACCTAGGTCCGTGGACCTATGTGGTCTCCATTAAGAACCGCCCTTGGTAACATATGTTGCTATTTCTTGTAAATTTCAAGTTACTTTGCTAATATTTGTAGAAGTGTGAAAGTAGGTTTTTATATAGAGCAAATATCCGTAAATAGTTACCATAAAAAGTGGTTGTATGTTGAGCAGGCAGCTGACAAAGAGGAGGCAAGCACAGGTTGCATTATATCTCAGGGTGACCTATTTGTGTCTGGTACTCAATCTGGCTTATTGGAACCAGCAGCAGAGAGTAGCTCTTTTCACCCGGGCCAACACTACCAAACATGGACGGTTGAACCTCCAACAGAGGACCTTAAACTAACTCTTCAGCATTGTACAGGATGGCAAGGTGTTCCCCTCCCATCTGGTCAGTAACCAATTTTGCAATATTTTCTATACATGCATAGATATGTCATAATTGAAGGACATACACTAGCATATTCGTATGACTGATTCTTGTATAATAAACCTGCATTTCGTGTAAGCATACTAAAAGGTTCATACATTGTAGTATATTTGAACTTTTATATTCATTTGGAAAATTGAGCCTTATCTAGTTTTATTACTATTTTGGATGGCTTGAATGAAAAGCATGTGATACAGTCATCAACAACTCACGTTGAATGTGAATTTGTTCATATTAGTGGAGTACCTTGTGAATTGTATATCGTTCAACAACTTGTTTGTTCAGTTGAAAGTTATCCTCGAACTCACATATAGGAGGAAGACGGCGGGTATTGGCGACTAGGGCAAGCCGAAGTGGTTTTGTTAGTGGCACCGGCGGTTGTTGGTGGATCGGCGGTGGTAGTTTTTAACTTTTTATGGTGGTGGTGTTTATGAGAAAAAAAATGAAGAGTAGTTGACTTAATTGTGTTGGTCAGCATGGTTGGATCAGTGGTAAACACCCTGGCCTCTGGAGACAGAGGTCATGGGTTCAATCCTCATCCCATGCAAAGGTTGGAGGGCCTTTTCTACCATTTAGGTAGAAAAATGGAAGCAGCCTCTCTACTTAGG
>JAOXNX010000001.1:33764556-33783197 GCA_028566075.1 Solidago caesia
ATGATTCCGTTAGGAATCAATTGTGTTTTGAAAAGTCGCTTCCGCATTTATTTAACGGAGTTATTATTAAAGTTAAATTTTTTGGAAATTCACATTTTTATAAAGTTGGGTGTTACAATATGTGTTTCCGTTAGATTAACGAAGATGTGTGAACTTCCATTAGTGAATTAGGTCCTTAGATGATGAGCTAGTAACTTGAGGGACCAAATGTGACATTTGGAGAAACTCCAAATGTCTGGAATTAGTAAAGGGATAAATCCCAAATTCTTATCATTATCGCCTAATTTCCCTCCCTTATCAAGAACCCAAGCCCTTTTTCTACCATTTCAATTCTTGCAATTTTTGGTGGTAATTCAATCAAGATTTCATATCCTTATTACTATCTACAGGTATTATAGCTAATCTTCTCTTGGTTTCATAGTCTATTGTTCCATTCTTTCAATTCATTTCTAGCTCTATGGTTTGAGTTGGATTCATAGGTGTTTGTGAATCAAAATGAGTTATTTGAGTGTTAAATTGAATGGGTTTTGAAAGTAATGTTTCAATGGATGTATGGATAATTTCCTTGTGTCAAACTAGTCTTGATTTTGTGGTATTTGAAGTGTTAAAGCTGTTTTTGAGGTATGGGTTCGAATGGGATAAAAACTGGAATCGATCTTGGCTGCCCAGGTGAGGATCGCGATGCCATCAGTAATACATCGCGCCGCAATGTAGTTGATTAAGTGGACCGCGCTGCGAGGGAAGGCACATCACGCCGCGATGTTGTCTGTTTTTGGGTGGCTCATGAGGCAGTAGCAATTATCGCGCCGCGAGTCAGTTTAAGTCAAGGTTTTCAAACGTTCAAACTTCATAACTTTTGAACCGTAGCTCCGTTTTTGATTATTCAAGCGGCCACGTATTTGTAGATAAGTCTATTTCCTAATGCTACTATCCTTTAAGGATGAATTTAAAGTGAAAGTGTTTGGAATGTCAAGTTAGTGAATGTGGTCATAGTCCGTCGAGTTTTATGAGCCATAAAGTGTTAGTTGAGTCTTTATTGAGTCGTGAGAGGTCGAGTAACGATGTTAATGATAATTGTATGTCCAGAGGTGACCCAGATCATGTCTCATACACGGTAGACTTATTATAGCTTGTTGATCATTCCGCGAGGTAAGATACACTACTTTACCACATGAGGGACAATAAAACTTAGTAATTTCATATGTTAATCTCCCTAAAGTATATCTCGTATGTTTGTGGGTACTCGAGATCATTTGGGAGGATTTATGGGTTACGAATGCATAATTATGCAACTTATGCTATGTGATGATGCGTAACATGTAAATGTGTTTATATGTATGTGATATGTAATGACGCGTAATATGTAAATGCTCGAGCTAATTAATGAGGTGAAAGTGTTAAGCTTAACCCGTGCTTGCCAAATGAGGCTTGTACGTTGAGATGGTTGCTCGGGTGGCTCCTTGCAACAGATGAGTTCACGTAATGAGTATTTTTCGGGTAGGCCTAACTAGCCACCTAATGCCACGAGCATAACGGGATACTCCTACGAGGTGATAAGTGATTTATGTCACTTGAATAAATGATTATGTGTATGATGTTATGAAATGAAATTGAAATCTTTCTTCAAAGATTAAAATGAACAAAAGTCTTGTTATATTTATGTGCTATCTTACTTAGCTTTAATTAGCTAACACTTGTATCTTTAAATGTGTTGTTTTTTCAGGATAAGCCGTGAGAAGCAATTGGTAATGGCACGTGAGGCATGGGTAGACGATTTTGAAGATGCCTAGTTTACCTACTAGTGGCCTCATTATCTAGACTTTGTATGATATGTTTTAAGAATCATGTTATGTATTAGTTAGGTTGTATATATATGTTGAATCCACTGTTGGGTTTCCTTGAACTATGGTTATGATATGAATAGTAACACCTCTTTTGTTTAAATGAACCTTCCGTTACGGATTGGTTAATATTTTAAATGTTAGTTTCCGCTATATGCAACGCCGTTAGGCGGAAAATTTTTGGAAATCCATATTTTTAAACGACAGGTGTTACAGTGTATAAAAATATATAAAACCCAGATCTATAAAAATATATAAAACCCAGATCTATAAAATATATATAATCCAAAGCTATAAAAATATACAAAAATGATGATTATCTAAAACCCAGATAGTGGTCTATCAACAAAAAAAATCACAGATTGTAAAAAATTATCGATTACCTCATCGGGGGCAGCCATGGAAGGAGTAGCAGGATTGGGCGCTGATGAAGACGCAGTGGAATGGGGTTGTGTATGCGAGGAAGAAGCAATTGATTGGGTTGAGATAAAGAGGCAGGCGTGCAGAAGAGAAGAAAGGTAGGCATGCGTAAGGTTGAGAGTTTAATTGGGAAGAAGAAGAGGAGGGTTGAGATAAAGAGGCAGACAAAGAGGTAGGACAAGAGGGCAGTTTTGTAATTTTGTAACTCTTTTTTTCTAACTTTTTCAACAGGTATGCATAATTTTTATAAGGGAGTAGAGATTATAGAAATGATATATAATTAATTATATATATAATATATATATTAAATAATAGACATTAAATGATATGTTAATTAAGGAAATGCTTAAAATTTCTAAAATTTAAGACACCAACTATTTGGTAATTAAAAACTTAATACATTAAGTCAAATTTCATGTTTTCTTTTTTACTTAAGAAACAAAAATAACCGCCAATTACCTATTTATTACTAAATACATACAGACATTATTTATTCATTCAGCAATTTAATACGCTCAACAATTAATGACTAAAAAAAATAAACGGGCCCTTAACATTGTGTCCATGTTAGCATGTATTAGTTAGTGGTTGCATTTTAAGAGGTACGAAGCAGTTCCATTTTTAGGTCTCAAGGCATTTCTAAACATTTGTGTGCATTGCTGGAAGCTTGGAAGCAAATTGTTATCTCTTGTATTCTTGGAATGTTTGCCTACTAGAAAAGGTTGTATCATATGGTGCTTTCATTCACGTTTCACCTCCCAACCATGCCGCCACGCTCTGATACTACTTCCGACGATTACCCACCTTCCATCGCTTACCAGCTTTCCCAACTCATTGCCGCCACCAACTCCACCTCCAACCAAACTAAGTCTCAACTCTCAGGCACTCAGCCCTTGTGGAAACCACTAAAAACCTTGTTAATCACATCACCAAGATCAACTGACCACAGATGACTATAAAACCACCTTTCCCAACAAAACAGATGAACCCTCATAGTCGTCTAACCCCCGCCTCCAATCTAAAATTGAACTGCCTCTGTTTGATGGGACCCACCCACTAGGTTGGATTTTCCAAGCTGAAAACTATTTCACTTATTACCGTATTCACCTTGAAGAACGAGTTGCGTTGACTGTTTTCCACTTTATAAGGGGCGCCCTTTCCTGGTGCCGAAATCTCGCCATCAATGGCCTTTTAGGATCCTAGGCCGCCTTTAAACGGGAAGTAGAACTTCATTTTGGACCCTCCACATACGATAACCATGAAGCAACTCTCTTTAAGCTCCGCCAAACGACCACGGTAACCGCCTACCAAAAGGAGTTGCGTGGGCTAAAAAAATAAATACGCTAAACGACCACGATAACCGCGGAACCGCCTACCAAACGGAGTTTGAAGTCTGAGCAACCGTGTATCAAGTCTCTCTCAAAACTGTTTCATATCAGGCCTTAGGCCCGAGATACATGCTGAAATGGCCCTACATAAACCAACCACCCTGAAGCTTATCTCCTAGCCCAACTAATAGAAGACAAATTAGCCCGATTCCCACCTAAGCCCAAGTTTCCTTGCAATCCTAAACTCAATACCCCTATCCTCTCCAATCCTAGTCCAACCACAAACCTAAACCCCGTGCCACCCTTTTTTTTTTTTTTTTTTTTGAACGGCTGCATTATTATACCACGCCACACTCTTCTGCTCACTGCCCCAGACACACCACCCCTACTTCCCACCCCCTTAAATCATCATATTCGAGTGGCCACAGACGATATCCATGAAACCGCATTCAGAACTTTTGTCAGGCACTATGAATTTCTTGTTATGCCCTTTGGCCTCACCAACACACCATCTACCTTCCGGTCAGCAATGAATGATTTATTTCGAGATGTTCTTCGCCAGTTTGTTTTAGTGTTTTTTGATGACACACTAGTCTACTGCCGCTCCAATAGCGACCATTATTCCCATTTAGAATATGTGTTCCAATCGCTACAATACCATCAGTTCCATGCCAAAGCATCCAAATATGTTTTTGGTGTACCTCAAATCTCATTTTGAGGTCATAAGATTTCCTCACAAGGTGTTGTGCCCAAACCTGACAAGATTCAAGCCTTCAACCAGTGACCACAACCCACCTTCTTTACGGTTTCTCGTGTATTTTTGGGGCTTACCGGTTACTATTATCGGTTTGTCCAACATTATGCTCACATTGCTGCTCCTCCGATCGACATTTTGAAACAGAAGGAATTTTCGTGGCAACCCTCTGCCCAAGAAGCATTTGATAAATTAAAATCCCACATGCAAGAATTCGTAACCCTCGCCCTCCCAAACTTCACCAATCTACTCGATGTTACTACCGATGCCCCGGGTCAAGCAATTGGAGCTATTAACCCAATATAACAAGCTGATATCCTTTTTCAGCAAAATGCCTTGCTCATGTAACACCCCAACTAGGATGCCATGAAAGCATAACATAACATGGATATTACATAGAGACTACTAAATGAACACGTAAAAGCACAAGAACAAGTGCAAGAATAAACACATTAATACATAAGTACTTAGTATGTTTTACAACATTCATCCTTGAACAGGGAGCATACAGGTTATAGACCACGTGAATTTAAAGTCTATCAGAGGATGCTAATAAAAAGCGCATATCCCTAAAGATGCGAAGCATCCTCTGATCCAATGCTTCCCGCTCCAGCTACCTCAGCCACGATTAGTCTGATTACCTGAAAAATATACTACAATGTGTCAACATAAAGGTCGGTGAGTTCGTAGGTTTAAGTACAAAAGAACTTGTAAGTACGAATGAACCTTTTTAAGCACCTCAAATTAACTGTAAGAACGTTAATGTCGATATAAAAGAACATTGGTTTGTACAATATTAAAAGAGCTATAGGATTACTTACCGAAGCACCTGACCATACATATAAGCACGAGATAATCACACAAGAACCTACTCAATGGCAGAGACAACTACCGGACGCTTTTCTCCGAATGTACTTAAGAACAGTCTCAAGAACGGGTCAAACTTGGTCCCAAGTAAAGAACAAAGCACATGATCAGCCGAGACAAGTACCGGACGCTCTTCTCCGTATTTACTTAAGAACGGTCTTAAAAATGGGCTATCATAAGAACAAGTAATAGTACAAGTAAAGTAATCCTATAAAATACGGCTCGCCACAATATATTATACATACAAGATTTATCGACACCTTTTAGTTTAAGAACAAGTAATACTTTTCACCCCAATAGCACATGAAAAAGGGGTTACGAAACTCACCTGAAAAAGTAGTACAAGTACAATGAAGTAGCACAGCGAACACGTTCATGTACAGTCAACGTCCGAGTAGGTCAACACTTAACGTACACATTCACATTAGCACTCCATAACTTAACAACGATGTTCTATGCTCAAATAGCCTCGCCTATTAGAAGTGCCTTGATACGTTTCTGTGAAAACTTTTTACACGATGTAACCATTCATACGACCCAAAGACCTCGTGCGACAATAAAGCCTCATACAACATGACCTTGTATGACAAGAAATCCTTGTACGATGACAAATAATTTCAAGGGTTAACGACCTTAAATGGCCAAAAGACATTAAATGTCAAACGACATTAATCTGGTCAAAAGACATTATTTGGGCAAAAGACATTAATCTGGTCAAATGACATTATTTGGTCAAATGACCTTAATCTGATCAAAACGACATTATTTGGTCAAACGACCTTAATCTGATCAAAACGACATTATTTGGTCAAACGACCTTAATCTGGTCAAAGACATTATTTAGTCAAACGACCTTAATTGGTCAAACGACTTTAAAAGTCAAACGATGATAAAATGTCAAACGATGATATCCAGATGTGAACGACGATAACGGCTGATTTTCCTCAAAACCTTATCTTTTAATCGCGATTTGACCCATTTTTGAGTTAAAGAATGCTTAGATCTTGTTTAGTAATTATAAAAGTAAGTGTTTGATTGTTTTCTTTCACCCGAAACCAATTTATTTCTTGAAACTTTAAGATTAAAGTTTGCGTTAATAATATAAACCATAGTCACAGAAAACGCTCAAACACCCGCGTTTTTCGTATCGGTAAGAAATGTACCGGTTCGCAATACGCTAGTGTACCGAACGACGTTGGTACAACGATCCAATTCAACGGCGATCCAATTCAACCCAGTATATTGAACCAAATCGTAAGGGAACGACGTATTAAATCGGAAAATAAATTGTCCCAATTTAGGCGGTACGATGTACCGTCCACGTTTTGACTTTTCCACTTCGATTAGTTAATTACAAGACCTTTTTTGGGCGGGAAAACGCTGCATCTCCAAACTTTTTTTTGGGAATTCAGAACACTGTATTTCATTCATTGGTGCTGGTGAGTTGAATTTATTTATGATATATAAATCTGCTTTTTCTATACGTGTATTGAATAGATAGAATATGTATAATATATTATATATGTATGTGTATTGCATAGAATATGCATATGTAATATATAATTATACTAGACGAATGCCCGCACGATGCGGCGATGGTAGTAGTAGCGGCGGCGACTACTGGTGGTGGTGGTGGCGGCGAGTAGTGTAGGCTATTGATCTAAAAGGTTATTGATGTAAAAGAGGGTAGTGTAGTTATTTTAGGAGTTAAAGGATAGATGTAAATTAATTTCATTAAGGGTATTATAGGTATATCAAGTGGAGATGTTTAAATTAGTGAATAAATATGAGGGGTAGAATAGGTAAATTGAATCATCATTTGAGAAAAAGGAGGGGGGTGTTTGCTTTATATAATAGTATAGATTAGAGAGATATAATTAACATACATATCCTACTAATAATTTTTGATACAAAACTTCTTTTAAAATAATAGTATCATCAAATCTCAACATGTCATATTTATAACTATTAATTATGTTATAAGTTATAAAAAAAAAACTTAATATGTTTAACCCGCGTATTACGCGGGAAATAATCTAGTATATATATATATATAACAAACCTTCTTAAAAGAAAATTTAATAATTGTGATGAGCTTAGCTGCATCCAGACCTAGTAAAAATTTACGTCCAGACCTAAACCGCATCCAGTACAGTCTAGGTTTCGCCATTTAGGGTTTTAGAAAGATATAAACAAACAAATTGTGTCCATTCCCAATTGTTTACAAATTAAGGAAAACAACAATAAAGAAACAATTGTGATTCAACTTAACATTGTATGACACTTGGTCTATTTCAAATTGCGTCCAATTTTAAACCGCGTCCAGTACCTTTTAGGGTTGATCATGTAGGGTTTTATAAAGATAAAAAAAAAAACACTACGTTCATTACGATCATATTGTAATTTTTTCGTATATCACATAATTTACTCTTTGATGGAGTGAATTTACTTTTTGGCGGAAAAAAAAAGAACGAGAACAAGAAAGAAAAAAAAAATTAAAAAAAAAAGGAGAAAAAGAAAAAGATAGACAAAAAAAGTGAAAAAAACAAAAGAAAAAAATAAGTCAAAAAGAGGTTCGATTAAATTAATAAGTATGGCTTTAAAGATGTCGTCCGGTTTTAGGGACAAGTTCAATTACTAAATTTTATGGAAGCAGTCTCTCTACCTTTGGGTAGAGGCAAGACTGTCTAGATCTTACCTTCCCATACCCCGCTCCGGTAGGGATTGGGTAATTTTGTTGTTGTAATGTTGTTGTTGTTCAATTACTAAATTTGGATAATAAAATTTAATTAATTGAAACAAACCTGTGAAAAATGGAGCAACTGAACACTTTGAAAACCAGTAGTTGGGGGATGACTGGTTTCAAACTTGAAATCATTATATAATATGTTTAAATTAACAAGTTTAATGACAAATTTGCAATCTCAAAACAATTAACCAAAATCTTCAATGGAAATGAAAGTCATTCATTTATTCTTATCATAATAATAAACCCAAATGTCATAATCTCGGTTATTTGAGACCAAATATGATGTTTACAGGTTTATCAAGCCAAATTTCTCCAGTGTAATCTTTAGAGGTCCATAACGATTAACGTTCAAGGATTGTATATTGACCCGTCACAAGTTTATTTATTTAAGAAAGTAGAATGAAGAACATGTTACTAGAAGCGCAATTCATCAACGTGTGACGTTTCAGTTCAAGAATCACACTACATACTCAAGATAGATTGGCATTCATTTCTGTCATCGGAAGCATATTAAACTTGATATGCACTTATTAGACATATGATGATGTTTGGAGCAGCAGATCAGTTGTTAGCATAAGCCAGTCGTCGTCCGATTGTGGTCATCAGGAACCCCTACTGATGCTTTGATGGTGATGACCTTATGAGAAGAATTTATATCAAACTCTTTATCCAGAATCTGTTTTTCTGGTGCTATCTGCTCACCAATAGGAGTGGATTCGACTTTGTCATCCTTGTTTTTGCCCCAGACAACAAGATAAAGCCCTGTAACTATGACAATGGCTCCAATAACCCTGTGAAGATATTACTTAGCTAGCTTATCATTACTTTATTATAACAATAACCAACCAAATAGCTGAAAGTTTTTACCTTCCAAGGTACATTTGCTCAGCTAGAACAATCGTTCCCATTACAGCTACAATTATCATGCCCAATGGACTAAATGCAGTCACAAAAACGGGACCTCTGTCTTTCATTATTAGTCCCTGGATGTAATAGGCTAGACCAGAACATACTATCCCCTGTATAGACAACGCAGAAGCAGATGTCTTTAGAGACACCTAACACACAAATGTGCTACTCTGGCGGTCAAATTTGTGTTCACATTTGAAAATGACTCTGATATAACTCGGGTACACTTACACTTAGAGATGGAAATTTCGGACCATCTACTTTTGAATGGTCTGAATTGGATTACATTTTATCAGTAACGCGTCCAAAAGGTACTATAGTATAAAAGAAGGCTAACAAAAGGAAACAGCTTAAATTGGCCAAACAGATTAAGCAGGTTGAACTCACCCTAAGTGTAATTTTATTAGTATTCTCAAATCAGTTTATTCAAAAGTTTAGATTATTATTGAGTCATTACAATCTTATTTTCATATTTCACACAAAAGTTTTCTTTATAAATAACTGTGAAAATAAGTGTTTCGAGTCAACCAAACTTGAACCAAAGCATTACCCGTGATCCAACCCGCCCGTTTTGCCTCCTCCACTTACAGTGTACACTGTTGCTAGCAGTGTTGTGTCCCAATTTATAGCCCAGACTGCTGTATTCCCCCTTTCCATTATCAATGCTACTATTGCTCCCTCTGCTGTTCCCAACACGCATATCCAAGCGGTTAGAGAAAGCTCGGCAGGATAAGACTTTAGTGTGATTGCCTATAGGTAGGTACAGAACAAGTTAGAGATATAAAAGGCAATGAAACATCTATGATCTAGCTATATATCTAAAGGTGGTAATTTGGTCCATTAACTTTTTAATGGGTTAAATAGAGTCCTGATTTATCTCTGAAGCGTCAAACAGATCTAATAACAAAAATATCTTAAAGGAAACAGGCCAAATGGCTCCAATGGCTTGAAAGTCGCCCAAATTGTATTTTCAATGAATAAAACCTCCTAGTCATTTTTATTCAATAATAATACTGTTACTGCAATGATATAACTTATTTAATCATCTTTGACACACTAATTATCTCTAAAATTAAACTAAGAAACTTGGACAATAGATGTTTTATGTCAACCTAACATGACTTGTACCAAAAATTAACCATTTTGACCCGTTATCCAACCCATGCCACCTGTAATGATTATTATTAGTTTATTTGAATTCTCACTTGCATAACCATAAAAGCAGACCAACTGAAGCATCCAGCCGTGACCATAAAAGCACCCTTGATAGAATGATAAAGATCTACTCCATTGTTTGAGCTTTCATGATGAATTCTTCCCTTTGTCCAAAATAGCTCCAAAATTGGGCCTTTCATCAATGTCATCAGCATCGCTCCTGCAACGGTTGTTAATGTACCAATCACCTTCGCTTGGCTGCGAATGCTCTTTAGGTTTAGTTTCTCAAGCCTGAAAGAAGCAGAATTTAGAAGCTATTTATCAACTTATGCACAGATATCGTGTCATTTTGTCCATCAAGACCCTCATTCATGCATCCTGGTTACATTTGTTAGAGTAGACAAAATGGGGGTGTTGGGGGTAACGGGTCAAAACAGGTCATTTTTGTGCATGTCTAAATGGTTCAGACCAGGTCAAGATGACCCAAAATACTTTTTTTTTCCCAAAAACTTTTAATTACTTAGTTAATAATTAGTGAGGCAGTTATGATCACGATAATTATAATACAGCTTTTTGAATAGCAAGTTTTAGGAGGTTTTATGAGATGATTAACACTTTAGCAACTTTTACCCATTTGAACCATTGATTTTAGCTAGCTTTATATATTCTACCTGTTGAAAATAAATTTAACCCGCAACAACTCACTTATAAGTTAACGGTGAAATTTCTACCCCTAATCCCTGTGGATGTTAATGGTATTTCACCTTAGAAAAAAGGCCATGACAAAAGTTATGGCGGGGAGAACATTGGACATTGCAGTAGCAAATGTCGCTGTTGTGGCTTTCATCCCCATGATATAGAGGTTCTGATCAATAACCGGCCTGACAAGAAACATAAAAGTTATTGTTTAAATATTGAATTAACTATGTAAGACACATTTTTCATGTATAATTTCAGAACGTACTCCAGTAATGCAAGAATCACAAACTTGATAAAAAGTGAATATGTCATCTTTGGCCTTACTTTCCTGGTTTTAAGAGAAGTAATGACGATTATTTAACCAAGACACACAAATGCATATAGATTATAGACAAATGAATAGAGGTAAGTCGAGATTGACTTTTCAAAAATGATAGCGAAAGGTGTCATGACAATGGTGGCAACCGCATGGCGATAAACAACAAATACATAATTGCTCATCCCTTCATTCAAAGCTGCTTTAGAAAGGATGTCCATGCCTGCAAACCCAAACTGTAAAAAAATGACAGCAAAAAATGGCTTTCCCTTGTTAAAGATTCGGCTCATAGCCTCACTCGACGCATATTTTGTCATCTCACTGTATTTGGAAGCTGAAGGCGTTTACTGATGGTCAAGGTTGTCTAGAAATCATTTGACTCTTCTGCTTATATACAACACTTGTGCAGATGTAGGAATAAAATATCCTACATACACTCAATTGTGCTTTCTTGATAAGCAATGCACCATTATAACTTTATAAGTTTAATAGTCTTGTCCAAAACAACTTTTATGCCTTTAAATATCTAGTTCTGTATATTTTGATACACTTGAGTTGCTTGTTTCATTTGTCATGATCCCTTGTGGGTACCTGTCTACTTCCACATACCTTTTACCCATGCAAGTCCAAATGCATTGGGTACCTTTTGTATGTTCCTTGTACATCCACGGATAGTGAGTAAATCGTAGAGGTGGCAAAGTGGCCTGATTGGGTAACGGGTCAAAAACGTGGAATTTTGGTACTGGTATGAACAACCTTGTCCAAGTATATAAACTTTTTATACATTCTACTGTATCATATATATAGTTACAAAATTTATTAATAAACGCAGTTTATGAATAATACGATTTAAGAAGCTCTACGTGTTAAGAATACACTTTGAGGGACATTCAACCCGTTTCCTTGTAAGTTACTTATTTTTATTTTACATGTCTGACCTGTAAACGGGTTGAGAGTTCCAACTCTAGTAAAATGTCTATCGTATATAAGATTTGAAGCCACAAGTGATGTATTGTAAACATACGGGTCAAGTTTGTTGTAAATGTCCTTTCAACACACCGTCATCATATACTTTCTTTCTGGGTGAAAGAGCCAGCTACTGGCATAGGTAACATGATATAAAGATTGTGTTTTGTAATTTTTGTTCATCTTATGGATAATGTGATTGGTTTGTAGGAAAGCACTGAAGTATTTTGCGTCAAAAGCAACTTCCTTTATAGCCATTATGGCAAAGAATGAATGGTGCGTCTCTATGTCATATATTCTTTCTATGTTTTCTGGTTTGTAAATCGTAGTGAAACTTTTTGTATACTGATACATTCTCAAAAATTCACTGGTTGAGTTCAGAATGAAATTTTACCTCATGACCATTAGTCCTACATACACCGCTAACATTTGTTTTAACATTTGCTCTATAGACTACTTATAAGTTAACCCGCTCAAGGTCATGGTGTGACGGCGTTGGCGCCACAAGCTTTTCATGAATGTATGTGATGAGACTATGGCGGATATCGCTCTCTTTGGCACAAGCATAATAGACAATGTTACCGAGGTTGCCTTGTTAAATTGTAATAATCATGCAAAAGTTGTATAACATAATTATGTTAGGAATTTTTACAATTTGTTGCCTTATGTTACGATTTCAGATACATTTAGACAAAAAAAAAAACATCTTCATTTTGGTATGGAGTGTGATATTCTTCTACTACTAATATCAGTCTTAGATAAAAAGAAGATTGTGGCCCTGTCCCAAGTGGTGTTTTCATTCTAAGAAAACCAAACAGTGACATCACAATTTGTAGTTCTAAAAAGTTTTTTCTACATATATCCACACATGATTATCTCCCGAAATGAAAACAACTAGGTAGATGAAGACCCCCTTACGTTGTCTTGATGACATCTTTAACTTTAGATTCATCTTTAGAAATAAGAAATTTAACATCAAAGATTAAGCGCAACAAGTTCAACCGTCGTGTTAGTGCGCATAGCCACACGAGTATCCATATGCAAATCGACTTCTTACTCTTAGGTCTATGGAAAACTAGTATTTTTATGTGTGGTTTGGATTCACCGGAAACATGTTTTATTCAAACTTCGTACTTTTCTAAATGGCCAATTCACCAAATAGGAATACAAAGATTATTACCATTTCAGTGATAATTCAACGCAACTAAAATGACTTAAGAATGTTTCATTCATTGGAAATAAACATTGGGTGGCTTTTAACCCGCTCAACCCTTTGGGCGCATTTCTTTTATACCCAAACATTTTATTTTACCCGTTCAACCCGATAATACAGAATTTGAACGTCTATTCACATGTAACTGGGTCAAAACTGCGGCATTCGTGCACTTGAATAAACGAGGTTTTCATTCCCATAGCTTACAAATCATTGCAAGAAATTTATCGGATATCAACAAATGACACGCATTTCATCAACATCAAAACAATAACAACCTGAGCATCAACCAGAAAGGTTTCCCCTTTAGGCTTAATGCCTCTACATTATCTCAAAATTATTGATGACTTTATCTCTTGTCATCGTACAATTATTGATATTATCTTTGACCATCTTTTTCCTAATTTCTGTTCCTTTACTTGCTTTACCAAAAGATTAAACTGCCCGAACTTCTGTTTGTTTAAATTCTATACGTAACCATGATTAGAAACAACAAAGTGACAAAGATGTATAAATGGATTCCTCGTAATGGGAACAACTTTAGAAAGACAAATTCGTAAAACAAGTTGAGAATACTGAGAAAAATACAAGCAAACCTTAACGGCATCATAACTACCCTGTGGATGTCTTAAAATGCAACTTATGTTTTTTATCCACAGCATGCAGAATTCTGAGCAGATTGTGAAGCTCCTCCTGCCTGGTCTGGTTGGTTAATCTTAATGGTTTGAGGCTGCCAATGGAAACAGCATAAAGGTAAAAAGTAAATAATAAATAAATACAGACTGGGTTGGGTTCTAAAGGGTTGGCAAAATGAACAGGTCCAACGGATTCAGTAACAGATCAAAGTGGGTCTAGTTGAAACGTGTGATATTTAATACAGACTGGGTTGGGTTCTAGATTTTTGAATAAAAATAAAGACTAACACTGGACTTTGTGCGACTCTCAAACCACTTGACCCATTCGACCCATTCCCTTTTACCTTAATTTTTTATTCGACTCTTTTGTTCTGTTTGAGATAAGACATAACCGACATCGACCCATTTATAAGCAAATGGGCAGAAACAGCAACCTTTGGCAAAAATCGACTAGAAACGACTTGGGTCAGGGTATGCCTTTAACACTTGACACAGAGAATCAAAATCCTTCGTTTTATCAAATACCCCACTCCCCAACACACGAACACAAAAATTATAATCTAGATACATCTCAAGTTAACATATGGATCTCAAGTTCATGTGAAGAACTGAAATAAAGGATAAATGGGCATACCTCAGCCTTTGAGTCAGTTTCAGCGAGTCTCTGTTTTATATCCCTGCCTATCGAGAAGAAGACCTCCTCCACATTCATATTTGTTTTTGCACTCTGTAAGAATGTTTATGTGAGCAATTTGAGCATGTACTCGTAATGTCAGAACAGTGGCACAAGTTTCACTTACAGTTTCAAAAAACTTTATTCCGTACTCATCAGCAAGGGCCTGACCCTTTGCGGTAGGCACGGCCTAGACAATGGGATTTTGCCAAGTCAGCATATGTGTACAAATGAGAATGCATGCATAATCTGAAAATCTAAAAAGAGAAAGGGCAAACCCTTTTGCTTTCGTCCATATCAGCCTTGTTCCCAACGAGTATCTTGTTTACATTATCAGATGCGTGTTGTTCTATGTTACGAATCCAATTCCTGATGTCTATACATATAAATCATACTAGTAAGATCAGGGGGAGGAATGGTCAAAGAATAGAAGAGCAAAAATATACATCGGTGAAGGATCTGTAATATAAGTGCGATGATAAAGCAACAGTAAAGGTATACATCAAGGAAAGATATAAAATCTTATTTTGGCTAAAGAGAAAAGATATAAGCAATTACTGTTGAAGGATGATTCATCAGTTACATCATACACCAGCAAAATACCCATAGCTCCACGGTAATATGCTGCACAACATAAAGATTTATTAAGAAATGCACGATTTATAAATGTAACAGTTCTTGATCCACGAAGATCAAATAGTCTATAAGGGCATTCCCATCGCAAACATCAAAGGAAGTGAGCCTACAGAAACTGAAGTGTACCTTTGATTCCATTATACTGTTATTGCCATCTACAATCACAATCGTCTTATAACCAGTCATCCATCATTTTAGACATGCCATTAAGCATATACTATGGTGTTCGACTAACCTAATAGTTAGCAGAAAAGGAGAGTACGCCTAATAAACACAAACTTTCATGTAGCTATGTCTAATTGTTACAGACCATAAGGACCTTACAAAGTGGCCTCCTCACTAAGATCATACTACTAATGCAAAAAGGAAACTTCTTCTCTTAAACACTTACCCGTTGTGATTGTCCTGAATCGCTCCTGGCCAGCAGTGTCCCAGATTTGCAGCTTGATTCGTTTCCCATCAAGCTCAATGGTCCTTATCTTAAAATCAATACTACACAAGAGAAGACCAAAATAATAATTTATCAGTTTGCACTGTGAGACAATTTTTAGACTAATCTCTTTGCAAGAAGAAAGACAATTAAGGCTGTAAGTATACGTACCCTATGGTTGTAATGAAACTAGTGGTGAAGGAACCATCTGAGAAACGTAAAAGAAGGCAACTCTTACCAACACCTGCAGCAATGATCAAACTACAATCATAGTGATAAAATACTATATCTAAATTTTGTATAAAATGTGTCAGCTATGTGATATTGTAGCAGAAGAATGTAACCTACAAGGCTACAACTAGGGTAAACAAAAGACCATATAATATTATAATCTGATCCTCTTCTGAATGGAAAACCGACCCACTGATTACAAGGCCAACATGAGAGAGATAAATTGCATAAAAATATGGTTAAAGGGAAATGGGGCTGGGATTTGAACCCTTGACCACCACCAGTAGGTTACCCCTTGCAGATTTGTGGTGACTCTGATCCTCTTCTATCTTATTAGAGTATATGTTAATTTAGGTTAATATGACAAACTCATTGTATAGATGGGTTAAGGTGATTACCAATTGGTTCCCTTCTATTCTAAAGAAAGACGAACACTTGCATGTTTATATTCTAATTCTTAACTCTATTCTTTTCTCTCTTTTTTTTGTAAATCAACCAGGTAAAAGGATGAGGTTTTCCATGTTCAGGTTACCCGGGAGGACAAGTCTTTGACTAAGCCATCTAACCTTCCGAACCCTTTCCCTAGCCATCCAAAAATGTTAACCTGGGGATTGTTTGAACATGAGACCTCTTGTCAGGATATCAGGACGCCTAACCTTGGTGGTAATGGTGTTTTTTTGTAAATCAGCCTATTCACACACACACATACATACACACAAACAAGAAATCTCTCTTTCACACACACACACACACACACAAAATATGAGTTATATTTGTAAATGATATTGATTGATTGATCAAAGAAAAAGGAAAAGAATAAAAAGAAAGATATGGAGACATACCACTGTCACCAATTAAAAGGAGCTTAATGAGGTAATCATAATCGGCTCTAGCTCTTGCTGGTGGGGCGGCCATTATCAATCAATTTCAATTGATTTGTATATTTATCAACAAAAATAAATAAATAAGAAGAAAAAACCCCACTAATATGGATATCACTTGTAATCTTTTTGTTCCCCTGCCTGAGTAATACACAAAACAAAATTGTCAAATTATTTACTGTATATTATACAACACGACGACAGAAAACATATATATATATATTTATATACATACGTATAGAGAGACAGATTTAGTACCAGATCAGAGACAAGAACAAAACAGAAAGAGATCTGATGAACACACAGAGCAAGTAATAAGAGAAAGATAGAAAATGTCTCTCTCTCTCTCTCTCTCTCTGATAAAAACACGTCAGCACTCAGCAATGGTCGGCCGTTGAATCTTGTTTTTTACTCCCTCCGTCCGATCCACATTTAACTACCTAAACATATTTTTATAGGAAACTCTATCTTCTTAGTATATTTTTATAGGTTTTTCTAATAATAACTGTTTATATGGTTACGATAAAAAATAATTAGGTGTATTAATTATATTTAGATTTTTCTTTTATATTAAAGATTTTAGTTAATATATTTAATTTGTTCATTTAATATCGTCAAACTTTTCTTTTAAATAACATGAATGAATTAAAATCTTTAATTTAAAAAGAAAATCTGAATATAATTAATGCACATGATTATACTTATTGATTATTTTTATTAATAAAATTACATTTTTATCCTTAAATGTATTTGAGTATGTAGTTGTGTTGAAAAGAATTATTTTTTTTATATTATTGTCTCGCATAATACGCGGTAAACATATATAATTGGTCCCTATATAATTCATGATATGTTAAAATTTTATAATATTGAGAAAAGATGTTGAAAAATAATGATGTTGTCACTTTTACTATCTTTTATTTTTTGATTATTATGGAATGTAGGCACCATAAATATCATAATATACCAACGATGTAAAACTAAATACTTATAACCAATATTTATTATGTTATATGATAAAAATCTTATACAAAGTGATAACTTAATAAGAACATATTGCATTTTAAAAAAAGGAGATTTTAGAAAGGAAAAAAAAAACAAAAATTGAATTCAAAGAAGAAAAATGATATAAAATGTAGAAAATATCATTTTTCATAATTATATCATTAAATGACATTAACTGTTAAAAACATTAAATAAAAAAATATATATTTATGACATCATCAAAGTAATCCAATGATTATAAAGCATTTTATAAATTTATGTAATGGCTATTACTTCTTCAATAATGTTTTTATGTTTTTCTTTTATTATATATTAGAGGTTATTGATAGAATGTATTTTTATATTTTATGTTTTCTTAAGATGATTAAAGATACCTGGTAAAAGTTAAAGGGTAGAAAATATAATATATTTTTGTAAAGAGTTCGGAACAAGTATCTGGTTGACCCATAGTAATCACGCCAATCGTCTATTATTGACCATGACACCCATCGGTGTGATATCCATGTGGTGAGTCCGGCCTAAACACAACAACAAAGTGAAGGCTTACATGTTTGATTTTCTTTTTTTTTTATCGGATGTTTATGTATATGTAATAGGGATATTGCGTGAGGGATTGTGAAGGTATAGTTTTTAGTATGATTGCTGCTAATATTATGTAAAAGATTTTTTAATGATTATTGAATAATTACTAATGTGACAAGACAACTTCCATAAGGTGATGTTTAGTAATATAAATTAGCGCTTAGTATTTTAAAATATAAGTAACTTTACATGTTTTATCATAGTGGGTATCCAACTTTAATTCTATGCATTGTATGTAAGTAACTTGTTATTTTGATCGAATCATGTAAAAGTGTATGGGTTTAGTACTTCAAAATGTAAGCAACTTATCTCGTTTTGTCATTGTGGGTATGCAACTTTAATCTTGTGCAT
>JAOXNX010000001.1:33802591-33816032 GCA_028566075.1 Solidago caesia
ACATTACACACACCTAATCTAATTTTTTAATCATTTTATTAAATATGGACCCCCCTGCATATCACATTTCCTCACATTCTCTCTCCTCCTTTTAACCCTCAAAATGTAGCCAAGCTAGCTACATTACCAAGTAGCCAAGTTTTGCCATATATATATATATATATATATATATACAATCAATCTATCAATCAACGCCTAGAACATAGATACATATATATATAAATATATGTGTGTGTGTGTGTATAGAAGAACTATTATAGAGAGATATAGATATGGGAGAAGAAGATATATACATCAACAAACACCCCACCCCGTCACCACTTGTCGGATATTCCACTTGAAACCATCACAGCTTGCTGGACGTCTAGGAAGTATAATTTTAATAGTGGCAATGACTCGACATAACCTCTTGCAACTTAAAGCATTATAGTTGTAAGGAAACAAACGAGATTTAAAGGGTATTATTTGTGCTAAATTAACCTCTTGCAATTTAATCCTTTATTATATGTTCAAAAGGAAAAAGAAAAAGATTCCAACTTTTGTTCCAAACGATGGATGCTTGAACTACATCGAAGAAAACGACTCGACGAAGTCATTATTACTTTCTCCATAATGTTGCTCTAGTAGTTAATAAAAGATAGAGTTTAAAGTGTTTTGAGATGGTTTTATCTCATGGGTAGAAAAATAAAAAGAAAAAAGATGATGAATCATATATATGCATATTTATTATATTTATATTTATTGGCTGATGATGAAAAGACATTAGTGCCCTCACATTTTAGCATGTGCCTCCGTTAACGGCTTAAAACTCACGCCATGTGAGGGGTGGACTACGATTGCAAAATTTTGCCAACTTTAGGGGTAACACTGTAATTTTATTACTTAAGGGATTGAAAGTGAAAAATGTACAAGTTGAGGGACGAAAAATATAATTCACTTTAAACAAGTTTAAAGGCCAAAAGATATACATATAAGAATAACTCAAGGACCATATATATAAAATTCACAAGATATGTTCAAAGATTCAGCGTAAAAATACAGATGACATAAACCTGATAAACCCTCTTTTTCTCCCTCAAAAACCCTAATCCAAACCAAAAACAACTTTTTAATTTATTTTCAAGAAAGAAATTTTAAAAAAGAGGATGAATTCTTTCACAAATTCATCAAATTATGAAAACAATTTATTTCTACAAACGTTAATGGGAAGGCTTCAAATAAGGCCACAACAAAATAATCCATTACAACAACAGCAACAACCAACATCACCACTTTTTAATCAAACCCTAGAAGACCTTTTATTAGATACAATTAACAATATTTCAGATGATCAAGATTCTAATAGTGATGATGATAATGACAAAAGGGGCAAGACCCAGTTGGCAAAAGAAGAATCTAAGCTTGAAAAAGAAGTTATCAAGATTATTTTGAGTGGAAAGAGTGAGGAAATGTTGAAGCCGAATTCGGGTCAGGCGGTTACGATCGGGGAACATGAGCATCATATTTGTGTTGGGTATCATGTTGAACAAGGGTCCGAGTATCGGGTTTGGGAATGGCATGGGCATATTATGCTGTTTGATGATGAGAATGGGTATAACCCTGAGTATATTTATGGGAATTATTTTGAGAGATTGAGAGGAAATGTGAATTTGAATGTGAATGTGAAGAAAGATGATGAGAAAGTGGTTAACGGGGATGATGATGATAAGGATGAGAAAAATTTGAACTTTGGGTTGAAGGAGTTGATTGGGTCGAGTGAAGAGTCTGGGTCGGGTCGGATACTTCATCGTAACATGAATGCCGGGTCATCAAGGTTTATCTTATAATCCTAATCATATGTTTTTAAGTATTTTGATTTTGATTTTTGTTTTGCCAATAGGTTATCGATTTTTTGAAAGTATGATTGCCAAGTATAAAGTATTATAGGTTGTTTTAGCTTTTATATGTTTATTTTTGGTCAAAGTTATTGGTTCTTTCAATCCATGGTGATTTTTGTTACTGGTTTGTAATGAGAAGCCAAGTTTTTATGTTTTAGAATAAATTTTTCATATAGATGAGTGACTTTGAGCATCTAGTCTTGTTATAGATTGTTCTTTGGATTTCATGATTTTTGTGCTCGTAGATGTTTTTCTTTGGTGTTTTTGGTTAATCATGAATTGTGTGTTGTTTGGGTCGCCTGAATAATTAGACGGTGAACTACTTCGTTTAGGCTTCTAAGTTTGATAGTAGATACTTGATACTTTGAGAACATGTTTTTGAGGATGTGGTAAAGTGATGCTTATAGTTAATTAGTTTAAGCATGATATTGCTAAATGTAGGTTTTATAATGTTCCGAATCAATATTAGTTTAAGCATGATAGTAATTTGTTTCCGAAATGTGGCTCTAATGGGTTACAAATCATAACTAATCTTGGCAGTATTTTAATCAGGTTGGCATGATTTGTAAATTGTAACCGTGAATATTTCTATCAATTTAATGCTTTCTCTTAATGTGACTATGCTTAGATGTTCTAATAACACTTTCTTTTAGAGCAAACAAGAACAGTTTATGTATTACATAAATTGGTTAGTAAACAAGAACAGTAATTTACTGTGTTAGCTTTTTAATAATATTCTCTATAAGTAGTATTTCTTAATGACAAATATCTAGGGGTCCTCTCTCTGTCTCGTAAATATTGTAATGTAATTATAACATTGTTCAAGTAAAACGCATTTGCCAAATATGTGATATATCCTTCTATACAACAAACACAAAGTAATCTTATGGATCCTATCACCCAAATCAATACCATCAAGTTTTCTGTAATCATGATAATAATAGGCAAATACACAAATTCTATTTTAAATTTTTCCAAAACAGAATTCTTGTAGTTCTCATGAAACATTCTAGTAAAGATGGTTGCAGCTTTAAAAGGATTGGGTGGATTGTTTCTTTTGGAAGAAATTTATCAATAATCATCTACAATCATCATTGTGCGTGGTATTAAGTTTAAAGACCGAACTTCAACTCTACCAAGAGGAAAAAGTGTAGAAAAAGCAAATAGAAGTTTTTTATGCTGATGTCATGGTGAAGATTGATTATATTATGAAGTATGTTTGAAAATCTAGAAGTTTTCCCTTTTAAAAGAGACAAACCCTTTGATGCAGACATGCCTATAGCACTACAGTTTCGTTTGTCCAGTGTTTATGTTTGTGTTATTATCTTGGTTAAAAGGGGAAGGAAAAGTATAGGTCTTATGGCTCTCTGTGCGTGAAGTTGTTGGTTTGTATCCCAGAAAGAAGTATAACTCGGGAAAGAGTTGGTGGGCACTGACTCAGCGAGTGACAGAGATCAAAGAAAACGGGATTAGTTTTATTTCCTTATTCCATTTTTATTTTAAATTGTATTTTGTGGGTAATGTATTTATTTTGTCACATCATATGAATAAGAGTCTTAAAGTTAAACCTATAAGTGACAACCACCATAAAACCCTTATTCCGATAGGTTTAAAACCACTATTTTACCTCTAAGGGAGTAGGGGCTGTTTGGTTCACAGAATTTAAAGGAATTTGATGGAAAGGAATTTGGATTTTCTTCCTTGTCATTTTGGGTTTACATAGCAAAATCCAAATTCCCTTCCATCAAATTCTTTTAAAATCTGTGAACGAAACAGCCCATAAAAGTAACCTGTGTAATTGATGCATGAATCTTTTTTTTCTTATGATATATATTTGCAGAGTAAAAAACCAAATAAACAATAACTTTTAATTCATGCAATTCTAAAAATATAAACAATTATTTCTGATAAGTAATCTTTCTTCTGATTAAAGGCAAAATGAAGGCTGGGTCCTCAAGGTTGTTTCGAATAATTCCAAACTCTTATTGAAGTAATCTCATTTGATTTCTACTTTACCAAACAAGTAGTACTACAGTTTGGAGAAAAGATGACCACTGCTTTACTACTATGGTGTCTTATTAGCTCTTACTTTTTCACAATTTGTGATAGTTTTTTATTCTTGCAACCATGGCGGTATTAATTTAGTTTTATGGTTTAGAAAGAAATTCACTTTAATTTTTATTAGTAACTTGGGCATCCATATAATATCTTATTGAAGAGTGTTCTAATAAATTCATAAATTTTGAGTACAAATATGTGTTTCTTAGGCTTTGTCTTGATCACGCTTGTTGTGACTGCCTGGTTTGATATTTTCCTTGGCTTACTAGGAAAGCATGCTTAATATGCAAGTAATTACTGCTATAACTTTAGGGGAGTTGGATCTTATTCTTGGTTGGGATGCAATTGATTATTTGCACCTTGTAGCTCTAATGGGTGACAGAATCGTACAGTTATGCTAGGTAGAAATGCTATATTTCACGTGTATTTACTTCTTGTAGCTATTATGATATGCCATAGCTATGTTCTCATGGACCCCCACAAAATTAACGGTTGCCACTTTTATTGGGAGGGAATTCTTTTCTTTTGGAAGAACTTTTTTTCTTCAAGTGACATCATTTGGTATATGCTTTATTTGATTTTGTGCACTCGTATTTCGGCTGAATAAGCAATGTTTTTGTGGGTTTAACCTGCAAAAGGTAATTGAATATCTACAATTTCATTTTTATCATCTCAAAGCAGCTTGAAAAATGTGCTCATTTACTGATTATTATTTATACTATACTATAATGAATACGTTTACATTCTGTAGTTGCAGTTCATATCACAACTGTAAATTGGATTCTAACACTTTATACGATTGGCAGAGTCTAGGCGGTCAGCTTGTATTAAAAGGGACAGTGAGGATTCCCTTCTATTATCGTATGCTGATCTTTGTGGAGACCATCTTCCATCACAGATTTGGTGTTCGAATAACATTCCTCCAACGTAGTTTTTTAGTGCAAGATCAAGATTTTGATATATCCTGAGCAGATGATATTGTGTTCGTATGTCCATAAACACATTTTACAGTACTCAATATGCTCAATGGAGTTGACCTTTTATCATTGTTATAAATGGAAGCTTTGTTTGTTAATTATTTGAATTTTGCTTGAGTCTCTACTCTAGTCAAAATTGCACTGTTTCAATGTTTATTTATAACCAATTTCAGAACAATGCATGGAATGAAATGGACGTCATTATATCATTAATAGTTACTGTTGTTTGGTAAAAGGCTCTGGCTTCAACTTCATATCTGACTAGTGGGATTCAGTTTCATTCTAGCTGGCCAAACGCTCATTTGACCAGGAGATCTCGTTGATCCTTCATTATGATTGTTTACTTAAATAAATGATCCGTCCAATGTTATTGTGAGTTTAACAACGAATGATGTAAACTTGGGTTATCGGTAATAAAATTAGATGAGTTTTGTCAATATATTTTGCATCTGCCTTGAAGATTTCCTAAAATAACAGTTGTTTTCAAAAATTTAACCAACTCTTTTCGTCTGTAAATATTTGATTACATTTGTTTGGTAACAAGTTTCAAATTATATTGATGCAATTTTAAAATGCTACTATGAAACATTTAGTCCAGAATCTAGATGATTATCAGCAAAGCATGCTGAATCTGCATTTACGTATCCAAAATTCATGAATAATGTTAAATTTTTTGAAAGAACACATAAATTTAAATGCTTTTACTTTTTGCATTCAAAACTCAGTAGGTGGTTCAGTAATATGATGCTTCTTCGATTATAGCCCCCCGCAGCAAAAGGCGAAGTAAGCTTTTCTAGTTGATTACATTTTTTTAGCTTTTCTTTTCTAATTGATTACATTTATTTATTTGGGTTAAAGAGGGATCTTGATATTATATGGATTACATATTACAAAATCTGTTTCAATATCAGATAGTTTTAATAATGCACTAAGCAAATGTCTTTAAACCATGTTCTGGTTTGCTAGAATCTGGATTGCATTCCAAGCACTCTGCTTTTTGCAATGACATAAACGTTTTTATAATACATCTAGAATGATAGGGGTTTTTTTTTTTTTTTGAATGTGTGAATTACTCGTGAATGTCAGGAGGTGAGGTCTGACATACGTTATCTTAACCGGATCCGCGCTAAAGAGCCCCCTCAACGAGCAGATCCCCTTAATTAAACTAATAACCATGTATTAGTGTTTTGGTAAGGTAAAAGTTTAAGAATAAAACACATTTGATAAAAGTCATACAAAGATCTATATAATAAAAAAAATATCTTCAATGGACAAAGTGAAAAATGGATTCCTTGTTGATCCAACTCACTCTCTTTCGATCACTTGGTTTGACTGGAATGGCAACCGGAAATTGTTTAATTTGAACCTGTAATTATCCTTCAGACAATATCAAACAAAGCGAAACCAAACCAAAAAGAACAAAATGAACCAGATGAAACCAGATTTTGCATAACACAGTTAGTTATGTTGGCAAAGCAGACGGCATAGCACAACGAATTTACGTGGTTTCATAGAGTAACCAAGTTAATACAACTTCCACCAAGGTGATTTACAAGAACAAGAGATATCAATGCCAAACGAAATGTGTGTTTCCTTCCACTCTCAACCTTTATCAATCAACAAAACTTTTATATCTTGTTTATATAAAGATTGTATGAAAAGATTACACGTGCAGAAAGCTAGGTGGCCTCTGCAGTTGATGACAGGTGGAAGCTTGAACCATATCGATCGACAAAAGTACCCCCACAGAAATGGTCTGGCATCCCTAGATGGAAGTCGATGGCACTTGTCTGGATCTCTGAAACATGGATTACTTCCTGTTTGTGTTCGCATAGCTTGAATCCCATATTTTTACGAACTTGTTTTTTGTCTTTACCTTTACTTCCTCGTGATGATTTACTCCCGTTTTTCTGCTTACTCTTGTACTTCTTACCCTGCTTATGAGGCCTGTAGATTAAAGTGTGTAAGGATGGGGAGGGAATTGGATCATAGACGTCTGGGGCCCACTTCACGGTCAGCTTCTTGGGTGGAGCCACTCCACGTTTCTCACGGCTACCTTTCATGGCAGATACAGGCTTCATAGGGTTCTGCAAGAATTTATAAATGCTCGCTCGTTAGTGTTTAACAGTCGGCATATGTAATATTGGCACTTTCTTTCACATAGTGAAACAGACGAAGTGAACTGCTGGTGGAAATCCCAAAATTAAGACGACAATTTGAGAAGGAATATCCATATGTAATGTGGAAATCAAAATGGCGGAAATAAACCCCGAATAGTGTAAGAATTATAATGTTCAAGTTTATATAGGACCAGCAACGAATGTTAGTCAACAAGTCCAATGTTTATAGCATTAATAGTAATGAAGTATACATAAAAGTAATACACAAATAGATAGCAATTTAGATCAATTCACTTATGAGTTATGAATGGGTCGATTTGTGTTACGTTTGTCTAAAGTCATCCAAAGGGTATGCTAATGCATACTCCTTGTATCGCCACTATTCAAAAAACTAGATTAGTTTGTGATATGAACCAACAAGATAAACAGCAATGACACAAGATAATAACACAAATAAAGCCGATGGAAGTCGGCTGTTGAATTGATAATTCTGGTTTCAAGCACCAGAAGCTCCTAAACTGGATTTGAGTTCCAGCCACTCCTAATTAGTTCAAAGAACCGACTTATAACTCTCTGCCTAAACACAATGGCTGCAATGCCTTATTTATAGACACACCCTAACTTGGCTACCAAGTAATTGCCAAGAATAACAAAATAATATTAATAAAATGACACTTAGACCCCTTGATTTATTTTCTGCTGTAAACTTTCTGCTGTAAAACTCTCTAATACCGTCTGATCCATATCATTTTGTAACAATATACTTTTTAGTATTTATGTTCAACACACAAATTATTTATAAAACTTTTCTGAAATATCGGACAAAACAGTGTCTCAAGCCAATCAAACCCGCAACCCATTTTGAGCAGGTACTAAGCCTGCCCAGTTTGTAACCTCTAGGCACAATGCACTAAAAAACCAAGGACAAAAAATTTGATACTTACAGGTAGAGATGGCGTACTCGAGCAGTGAGGATTAATAGATTTAGCATTATCATCATGAGTCAAGACTTCACGGGTTATAACATCATCAACATCATTCATTCCTCCCTTAAGTTCCCCTCCTACAGATGCTGCAGAAGAGGACAACATCTTGCTTGAACAAGAGAATGTAGCACATTTACTAAAAAGATTCTCACGGGCCTCGGTGATTATTTCACTGAGATGAGCCTCTTCACACTCATCTTTTATCTGAGATATTACATGCTCATGGGTTGGTATGGAAGCCGAACCCACTTCTACATTATCTTTGATATTTAGAAACTTGGTTGCTTCATATGCAAGTTCATCCACCGAAAAATCACCCATGAGCCTATAATTGGATTCAAGGGTGTCAACATCCATATAGAACCCATGAAGGCTATTAACATCATTAACTGGGAAACCAATGTGAGCGCAAATGTCCATTTGCATCAAAATTAAACTGCAAAAGAAATGTAATAATTGTGAATCCAAAAAAGTACACACTACACCAAAGCAAGAAGTTGAATAACACATTAGTCTTAGCCTAGGCGTCCGGTTGGGCCGAGACTCTCTTGGGCTTTTTTAGGGTTTGCCTATTTATATCTTTCCAGATTTGCATAACACATACATACATATATCTGGTCCCCAAAAAATTCCACACCCCTAGAGAATATACACATCTTCACGTTTGCTTGACCTGCTAAACATAAAGGCTTGCTTGACCGGCTGAACCTGAGTACTTGAACCGACCATCCCGGTCCCCTGGGTCGCACGATCCTGCCTCTAGGGTTCTTGAAGGCCTAGTCGGTATCAATACATATATACGAATATTCATATGCGTAATCAGACTTATTTATGAACATATTAGTGCACAAGCTGTATAAACAACACATGCAAGCATATATAGCTCACGCATGCACCAATATTGGCAACAAAAACTCAATGTGCTACACTGGCTAGCACATTAGTTGAATAATCCAGTTGCCTCGTGAATCCTTTAATAGAAATGCATTTTAAATTACGTAGACCCACACAACTCCTTGCATCTACGGGCAAAGCAAAAGTTGAATCTTATGAATGGAATCATCAACTGTGAAGTTATATAACTGTAAGAAAATCACTAGTAAAGTGAAAGAAGTATCATTAAAGATAGATACTACTACGCTTCTCTCATTAATACCATGTAATCTATGTCTCATTTACAGTACAGTGATAGAACATCTATCTTAATCATAATGAAAATAACATCCCACAACTTCAGACTTTTTAAGACGGGAAATTGAAATATAAAATAATAAGAACAAATGTACAGACTTACATAGCTGAAATAATAATAAACATGTTAATTATGTCTATCTAAAATTGATAAATAACTATATAACTATTCGAAGGAGACCAGTAACCCCTGGAGCCTATATCGTGAGTTCTAATACCACTAATGCAAACATATTCTTAACCAGTAGCTCAAAAATAAGCAGTTCAGTGATTGAATTAGTTGTTTAATTTTAAAAGCTAAAAGTGGCATAGCAGCTCTTCCCTTTTAACAGAAACGACATTAAGTGCTGTGTACATAAATAGAGAAGGAAACTTCAAGCGAATTAGAAATATCATAATCCAACTTTTTACTAAAACATTCTAGTCTATATAGCGTAGTATTCTCTTTTAACATAACAGAAAATGCTCAAGCAATTTACTTAGCAGTAAAGCACGTGGCACCATCATAGAAAACCATAATGTCAGGGTCAGATTAACATTTTCGATGGCTCTAGGCGGGACTAATTTTCGGGCCCTTTTCTTATAAGTTTTTTTTTCAAACACCATCATTGTTTATCCAGATTTGGGACCGGCAAAAATAAACTAAAAAGATTATAAATGACGGAGTTTAAATAATTTTGTTCTATCTACTTTTTGTCAGTGTAAAGAACGTTTAAAATTATTATATAAAGTTTATTTTTCGATCTTTTTTGAAAGAAAACTCTTTAATCAAATCTTCATAATCAATTTCATAAGATAAATCTTTTTCAATTGACAAAATAGCTAATCCATTTAATCTTTCTTAGACATTGTAGATTTTATGAGTTTTAGTTTAGAAAAAAAAAATTTGACAGGAGCAACGCTGACATAGATAGTTAACATAAATCTATAAGCAATATATATAATGAAAAAGTATTAAACTTTTGAATATAATTTAAAATGTTAATAGGTGTGTCTTTTTCTAAATGGATAATATGTTTTGAAATTTTTAATTTTTAAAATAAATCAAGACCGTCAATATATAAACTATGACCATATTTAAAAACTATTCTAAAATTAATATGATGCTTTTTCAAACTTTTAATTGTTAGTCTTTTAAGTACGAAACTAGTTGTAAAAAAAAAAACCCCAATAATATTTTCAGCCCAATAACACTAAATTTTGGGGCCTTAACTATTTGGGGGCCTTAACTATTTGGGGGCCTTAGACAATCACCTAACCCATCTATATACATAGGCCAGCCTTGCATAATGTCCCTTGACAATGAAGCATAGATACATCGAAAGCTCCCACCTATAGTAGTTACTAAAATCACTAATTTTAGTAATTTGAAATACATTGGTTTGAGATTACGTAGCTCAGTTGGAGTGTTCCCTTTCCCCTCACCTACTTTTCACAATCTCTCTCCTCTTATCCCTTCCCCTCCCTCATGCAAGGAATGCCCCTCCCCTCCCCTCCCTTCCCTTCCCTTCCCCCATTTCACACCCTTTTTTTCAATTTAAAAAAAAAAGACAAGAGAGAAAGTAGGTGAGTGAGAGAGGCATGGCTGTCACCATTTCCCTCCCCTTCCTTGAGGTACCAACCTTGAGGAATGGTGTTCCCTTGAGGTACATCCGTCCCCCCTAAGGGAGCGTAACTAAAACCAATGACAACATTTTCTAATTGAGCATACTCTAACCCATCTAAGACAATATCATGTTATAAAACAACTTTATGCTTCATGAAGAACAATGAATTAACAGAAGCTTAACTTATAAATAAGTTTTTTTATTTCTCTAAAAATTCTGCTCCCCTTATTCATATGTACATTTCACTTCAAAATGCTTTATATGAAATCCAATAGCAACCCAATCATTCAACAATCTCAAAATAATGTTGAGTTACTGGATAACAAATCCATTTCCATCCTACTAATCATTACACCTATCGACTCGACTAAATACAAAAATTATGCATATAAAATAATAACAAACTCCATAATCATACAAAGATAAACAATGCACTTTATAAATTCACAAAATGGAAAATAGTTGAACGTTACCTTCTTCTCCATCGTATTCGAGATATATAACTTAACTTGTGTCGAATGCGGAACGAATGAACCCGAATTCCAGGCAAATGTTATTGTACCAAATTAGGGAAATGCAAGTGATAACAGCCTGAAACAGCTTCGCAGTGGCTCGATCACCACCGATGCCTGAATTTAGGAAAAGGTAATCAAATAATGAGCATTGCTAAGCAGTTGAAGATTAGAGATCTGTCACTCACAGGACTGTTGCAATGTATTTTCCTTTTGTTTTTTATTTCTATTTTTTTTATCCTTTTAATAATAATAATAACCATTATTATTAACAAATAAAAATGATTTCTTGATTTTTTCCCCCCTTCATTAATTAAAGTTTTGTTTATTTTACCTTTTAGTATCATATGCCAGGCATTTCATCAAACACCTATTGTGCAAATTTACAAAAATGGCACAGCAAAATCATTACAAAGAAGGAACAAAAAAGTTCACAATTTTTAAATACCCAAATCCTAAAAAGAGAGATGAAATAGAGATAGAGAAGGAGTTTCAATCCAAAAATTTTCTTCATATTTCAATCCAAAAATTCATCATAACCAAAAAAATTAATAATAACAAATCAAAATAAAACACAAACCTCAAAATGTTTGTTTTCTTTCAATCCTACAACAAAACAATAATAATAGATTAGACTCCCAAGTAGTTAATGGTAAATTCTTACCAAACTTTTGTAGTAAACCTCACATTAGGAAACCTCACAAAGGGATACCCTTATGCAAAACCATCAGAAAAATAAACATCAAAAAAACCTGTTAAAGTCAGAACTGATTGTATGATAAAATCTGAATTAACCAAAACAAACACATACATACACACACAGGAAGAAAAAAAAAAAGTGAGGACCAAATGATTGTTTTGTAACAACTGCTTCTTTAGCTTTTTTTTTTAACGTTAAAGCTGCTTCTTTAGCTGCCAAACTCTTTATTGCTACTGAAAAAGGCATACAAACAACCATAACCACATCACAATTAATACCCTAACATCAATACAGCGACCATTCGAGTTACCATAATCCGGTTTAACAACATCACGATCAATACCCCAACATGAATTCAACCAAACTAATATTATTAACCAACCTATCACTTAATGCTACATCACTTAATTAATGACATTCATAATGAAGGTTTTAAAAAAGTTTCTATCACTAAATCTTTATATTATATATAGATATAACAGTTTATTACATAATAACGAGGTGTATTTAGGGGGAAAAAACGATGGAAATAGATACCCACATTAGAAATAGGTTTCTAATCCTCTTAAGTTGAAAAACAACTTTAACTCATCAAGTTGTGATTTTTGTAAGTATAAAATGTATATAGGGTCTTTATTGCGGGTTTGATTTATTATTTTATTAGCTTTCATTCTCATACAAAATCACAACTTAATAGATCAAGTTGTTTAACAACTTGAGAAGATCCTTATCTTGGTTTCTAAACCCATTATCTTTGATGGATTTACAATATACATAAATTAATAGGTTTAATACCTAATTTATATTCTCAAGATCATTGAACAAACACTTTAAAAAAAATAATTCATTTATTTTTCAATGAAAACAAAAATTATTCATTTATTTTTCATAGCTATAAATTAAACACCAATGATTCTCTGTTCAAGTGGTTGTAATGAAATATCCAGTGACTTTAATATTAGAAAAGTCATGAGTTTAAGTCCCACACATGACACACACAAAAAAAAGAGGCTTCATGTTGGGCCAGTAACTGTCGGTCATTACAATAGGGAGGTCATCAATTTAAGTCTCTAGTGTGACAAAAAAAAATAAAATAAAGTTCCATATTATGTCAGTAGCCCGTGAGTAATCCCAATTTTCGATAAACCTATAAATTAAACATACTTCAACAAACTTTTTTATTAGAAGTTGTCAATCACCTTCTCCTACTAGAGGAACTTTTGCAAACACATCACTTTTGTTGATGTGGCATAAAAAGAAGCTTGCCACATTGGATTTCTGATGTCATGCGTGATGAAATTGGTGTGTGTTTTATGTGTGTGTGTGTGGGGGGGGGGGGTAGCTTTTTTTAGAAATCTTATTTTTATCTTATTTGAGAATCCTTATCTTTTTATAAAAATTTAGAATATTTAT
>JAOXNX010000001.1:33848756-33859869 GCA_028566075.1 Solidago caesia
CATATAACATTATTCATCTCATGTAACATCTTTTAACGTTTGGGCCCTTAAACGTGTGCGTGTAGCATGACAACCTATAAGTCTAGTGGACTATGTGTTCATGCCATTATAACCATCCACATTTCATCTATACACATGCACATACTCATTATATACATCACAGCATATCATATCGTTTATCATTAAATATCATATATCATTGCACGTCACATCACATCATAGCATATTACATACCAATAGCATGTCACAAGCTTCATAAACATTCACTCGTAACCCACAAAGCCTCCCACATAATCCCGAATACCCATAACATAACGAGATATAATTTGGGGAAGTTATCATATGAAAATCTATGTTTTGTTGTCCCTTGTGTGATAAAAACGTGTATCTTACCTTTCGAGCGCTTACGATCACTCACAATGATTAATGAGTTATAAGGACCTCCATGGAACCTAAGCACATGATATATGAACATATATTAGTCTTAAACTATCACAAATATGGCTTAGTACATTGTTTGATCCAACAAAGACTTAGTCCTCACATTATATGCTCAAAACACTCAACGAAACTCGACCACCTCTCATTATTCCAAACTTAAGGATAATCTAACTTTTGATTCATCTTTAAAGGATATTACCATTGGAAAGTAGACTCTTCCATGATTTCGTGGCTTTTTGAATCATCAAAAACGGAGTTACGGTTTAAAAGTTATGACCGTTTCAAAATTGGGCTGACTCGCCGCATCACTGGACGCATCCGCGCCTCGGCACCTATTACTGCGCCGCATCCACTTGGATGCGCCGCATCCACCCCCGATTAGGCAAAAACACTTGTTTTTCTTCCCCTAACGATTACCAAATGATACCCAAACCCCAAGACGACCTCTATACGTCAAAATGACCCTTTTAAGGTCTATTTTATGCTATGAAACCAACCATTAATCCATGGATTGATTATAAACATTATGCTGATGTTTAATCACCCGAAAACATGATTAAATCGAATACAAACTCAATCGAATCAACCTTAAATTGCATGACCTGAAATGAATCAATACAAATGATTCAAATGACAACAAATCAAAGGGAAATCACTCACAATACCTATAGAGAAACAATTGTGACAAGAGATCACCACAACAATCACCAATCGCGTCCTAATCGCACAATCTAATTGACAAAACGATTTCTATTAAAACCCTAACATTAAGACCAGATGTTAATCCATTAATATAATGGAAAAGGGATTAGAAATGATCAATGATCATCATTATACCTGAACGAATAATGAATCACTCAATACTTGCACCAATCGATCGAATAAAACGAGACAAGGGTGGCTAGGGCTTAGAGAGGATGAAGAAATGAGATAATTATTCTTAATGAAAGCAAATTAGGGATTAAACCACTCCTAATACCTGTACCCAGTTTCATTTATTGATAACTAAGCCCCCTTGACTTCCTTATTTAACAACTAGAACCCAAATCATTAACCGGTAGTTCCAACGACCAAGCGAGCACCTAACGGTCCACTTACGACTATTCAATCATATTAAATTCATTATTAATTCACCCAACATCACATTAATCATCATATTAATAACACTTAATCATCTAATTAAATTATCAACTAACGACGTCATAATTCAACTAACGATTCAAGCAATAGGACTCACGATTGACTAACGGTCAAAGTCAAAGTCAATGATAGAAAAGTTTAGGATGTTACAATAGAAACCTTAACTTAAAAGGAAAGAAGCAAAAGAGGTGAGATGAGATGCAACTAAAGCTTCACCAAGAGCCTAACCGTCACAAGAAAGAAAGGCGGGACAACCAACCCTGCTACCACCGTATGATCACCCAACAACACAGCCAACCACCGCCTTGATTATGCTACACCAAACTACGGGAAAAGAAACGCCGAGAATACCACCAACACTGGAGTTCCCTCCACCGTCTCTCCACCTTCTACAATCTCTCTCTACAACCTCGCTAAAAAAACAAAACAAAAAAAGAAAAGAAAAGAAACAATTGAGGAGTGGAAATGGTAAAACGGCAATGTCTGTGGTTAGTTTTTCACACTATTTCGCATATAAACGCATTATATGTGCATAAATCCAAAGGAAACAATTATGTTGATACCCTACCAAATCGCCACCACCGGCTCCGAATTAAAAATAAAAAAAAGGTTGAAATACCTCTTATTATTATCTAGATTTGTGGGACTTGATGAGGTATGGTCTCACGTATTCATTGCACACCTCGATTTAATGTACATGCATATATATATATATATATATATATATATATATATATATATATGCGTGTGTGTGTGTGCGTGCGCGCGAGAGCCAGCTCGCGAGAAATCAGAAGAAGAAAGAGAGAGAGCCAAGAGCCGGCTAGTGAGAAGGGAAAGAAGAAAGAGAGAGGGAGAGTTGCTGGTGGCGGCTAGCGAAGAAGGAAAAGTAGAAAAGAAGAAAGAGAAGGGAGAGAGAGAAAAGCGAAAGAAAGATAGAAGAGAGATGCAAAGAATAACATATGTTTATGGTAGCTAGTGGGAGTAAATGACTGGGCTTAGAGCCCATTAGGCGAATAGCGAAAGGCGGATGCAAGCTTTAGGCCCATTAGCGGATAGAAGAATTAAGGATGTTAAGGTCCACCTGCAAGGATCCAGCACAAATGTGTATATACACTATACATACATTATATACACATACTGTATACCTGTGCGTGTTTAATATATATACACAAATAGTATTGTGTATGTATACGATATACGTGGCAAAGAGACATATATGAAGTAAGCATAGGATATATTAATAAACATTCCTAGAATGTTCTATTCCTCTTACTTGTTCTAGTACGCTGTCGTTTTGAGCCTAGGTTATAGGCCCAAAATAGGTCAATGCCCACGTACGAGGTTACCCTAATTTTGACGCCAATAAATACTCAAACATTAGTTGTCAGAATATTTAATTCACACTCACACAATCACATTCAATATTTCATTCAACAAATCCTTCTAGAGAGAGAAATTTTCTCTCTTTAGGAGAATCATCAACCACCTTAGGTTCGCCAAGAACTTATTAGGTTTGTACTGCCAAGTAGGAGGTTCGGTGATTATCACGGTTAAAACACATCGTTGATTGAACCTGTCAATCTGTGCTCAAACATAACTGAATGTCTCACCTTGGTATTGTGGTTGGGTTTCGCCATTTGGCTACTAAAAATACTTGAAATATTTTGGTTATTTATTGTTAAGACAACTAAGTGTTTGCATTTGACAACCTAAGTTATTTTGAATGCTTGGAGCAGTTTGGTCAAATGCAATCTTAACATTCTATTATCATTTGTACTTGTTGTGTATTGGCTACCTGGTGACGGTCCATTTTGTTGCTTACTTGCAGGGCCGGCCCAACTCTGCAATGGACTAGGCAGGTGCTTTGGGCCCCCACAAATCAAAGGCCCCCAATTGTATCACATATCCTTACCGGTAGGGAAATAATTACAGCCGCATAAATCATAATACACTTATACTCCTAAATCCAAATCGCCTAAATCCTGCAATCGTTTCTCTTGCCTCTTCATTATCCAAGATACTTTTCTTGTAAATCGAAGAGTTCTGTCTAAGACAATGATTATATTCGAATTTATTAAAGGTAAATACATAATACTTGATTATCCTTCTCAATTCTCTATCTTTTTTTCTGATTTTCTTATAAATCGAAGAGTTCTATCTCTTTTTCTGATTTTTTGATTTTCTCTGTAATTCCTTCTCAATTTCTAATACTTGATTACCACAGTACCACACTACCACGCCGACCGTGAGGGTGAGGCCGACAGTCCGCACCACCACACACCACCAGTGCCGGCACGGCGGCACCAGTCGCACCACCAGGGTCCAGGTATACCACAGTATCCTCTGTCTATTTAATTTCAGTATCCTCTGTCCAGGTTTTAT
Source organism: Solidago caesia (assembly GCA_028566075.1). Lineage (NCBI taxonomy): Eukaryota > Viridiplantae > Streptophyta > Magnoliopsida > Asterales > Asteraceae > Solidago > Solidago caesia. Next base: position 33,852,720 of record JAOXNX010000001.1, read on the forward strand.
AAATTTCAGTATCCTCTTATCGTTATTTGTTAATGTCTATTTATTTATTTATTATTAGTATGATTTATGTTAATTAATTCGTAAATATGATTGAGTGATTGACTGATTTCTGTGATTTATTTCTGTGGTTAATTTATTTTTAATTCATTGTTTAATTGTTAATGTCGAACCGAATCCGTAGTTATGAATGTGGTCATTCGAAAAGGGTTAAAAAGTTAAAAAGGGATGCTTTATTAGAATCTCAAAAAGGGTCGCTACTGAAATTTATAAAACTTGTTAATGTTGATGAAAATATTAATCATGATGAAAATGCTAATGTTGATGCTGATTTTGATTCTAATTTGAATGGACAGCAGCGGCACAGCAGCAGAAACAGATTAAACAGCACAGCAGCAGCAGAAACAGATTAAACAGAACAGAATTACAGCCGCGCAGATACCCCCCCCCCCCTTTTTTTTACTTTGTATGCTAACAAATTAGACGTCTAGGCCCCCAAAATTGATCTCGCTTTAGGCCACCAAAAAGCTTGGGTCGGCTCTGCCGCTACCACTATTGCCGCCGCATCGCGCGAGTACCAGTCTAGTATATTCATATATATCGAGAAAAGTTGACTTTTATTAAAAAATTTATCTAAATATAAATGACCCGTTAGAGCGAGATTTTGGTCCTTTATATATTTAGAGATAGTTGATGCTTTTAAAGTACCTGTTAAAAATGTATATGGTGCCTAATTCTATCTAGGGTGGTTTTAGCAAAAAACCCGGAACTTATTCTTGATGTCACTTTCTCATACGCGACAGGCGTCTCGCAGTTCAGGGTATGTATTGAAATTGTTTGTATGTCGACGGTTTTTCACTTAGCCCCCTTTAAGTTCTACAAATATGCAGAAACTAGCACTTTCTTCTTGTATGTTGCTTCTTATGTGTTTAATTTAACTATTTATATTTATCACGTGTATATCCCTATATTCATGGAGTGGTTTTTTGCTTGTCGAAAATCTTTTTAAAATTACCTTTTCCCTATTCCTATTTTCGAATTTACCTTTTCAATATTCTATCTCTAATAATGAAATTATATATGTATCGTTCTTGACTTCTTGTATGTAGTGGCTCTTTGACCAAATAGGCCAATCAATCAAAAAAACTATAATTACTTTAACTGACAGTGACGGTAAACTCAGGACAACTGGATAAAGTGCTCCACTAAAGCGTGTTAATAAGTCGACGCAAAATGACAAAAATAAGTCGTGACATGTGTTCATAAGTTGTATATACACAAAAATAAAATAATAAATGCATGTCTTTTGTATATACAGTTGCAGATATTTATTTAAAAATAATAACAACAATTTCATTTGGATGACATCGATCTGTAAATATAATGGCATGCCCTGGCTTATTCCTTGTTAAGCCAGATTGATATTAAGGTGGAGATGATTTGGAATTTAAAAGTTAAGTTCTTGATTAATATAATCATAAACGGTAAAAATAAAAAAATCTTTCGGAGCACAAAAATGATTAAAAAAGTTACAAGTTTAATTATGGTAAAGTTCTTCAACTGTCAATTCATATGAGCACAAAACTGATTTCAGTGCACAAAAGTACAACAATAATTATTCACATAGCTTACAACGTAACCCCCTCCAAAATGAGATGATATAAGTTGTACAAACAAAGAATGTTATGAAATGGTATCATGAATTTCGTGTTCATTTTCAGGCACAATTGGCATGTACACGGCATCTACTAGTAGGCTATGTTTCCTTCCATAGAATACATAGACAAACACTCCGATCGCCAGCCACACTGAAACTCGAATCCAAGTGTCAAGTCTGCATGTTTAAAAACGTTCCTATTAACAAATTATAGAAGAGTAAACATAACATGGTTGATAGTGTTTGAGATATAGCGTTTAAGAAATAAGTTCCCTCATTAACAAAAACATAGGATAGACTTACCCGAGATTAATAAGAAGGTAGGTATTCACAAGAATGCAGGCAACAGGTAAAAAAGGCACAAATGGGCAGACAAATCCTGAAAAGAAAATTGAAATAGTAAGTTCAGCTGTTGTGAAATTTTTCCAACTTGCATTTTGAGATTATTTTATGTATGGTTCAAATAATCAATCAAACACTTGAGCACAATGATTCACATAGTTTAGCCAATTGTTATACACATATATGGTAACAAAGAACTAGAAGTGGCGAAATGGGTGGGTCATGCAGACTGATTAACTGGTCAAAACAGGGCGGGAAGGTCAGTTGACCCAACAATTATAATTTTTTAGAACAATTAGTGTCATAGATAATAGATTACACACAAATTATTTCAATGATACACTAATTTAGATTTTATTTTTCAGAAAAACTGATTCAGAAGGTTTATTCCACAATAAAACCTTTGGGTGCCTTTCAACCCCTTTCTGTTTACCCAATTCATTATAATCAACCCCCTTTGACTTGTCAGAGAAATTAGATAACCCGAACCTACTCTTCATAAGTAGATGCTTAAAAATCGCTACCCCAACATATAAGTATCCAATTAAGTTATATGGCGAAAGCAACACAAATGGTATCCAGAGCCTCTAATATAGATGTAATCCCACTAGTACCTTAGCTCAAACATATAGATGGATAAGAAACTTTGTATATATCTTTAGAGATATACAGATTCGAAACCGAACCGATAAATAAATGTCAAACAGAGATTTTAAGGTTAAAATTTAAAAATAAAAGGGAAAAAAGTTTGAGGGTCACAATGTGAAAGTTATAAGGGTCAATTTAAAATTCCATTCATTAAAACAAGCCGACATATGACTTTTCAACAGTGCGGGCTTGTTTAAAAAAAGTCATATGTATTGTTTAAACAAGCCCACATAGATCTAGTTATCTTAATTTTGGCTATTGACAAACAGCAGTCATTTTCTTTGTGTAGGAATATGCATATATCACATCTAGTCATATAAAGTAGTACAATTGAAATGCCTTGGACGTAAAAGACTACAAATGTTTCATCCTGTTATGAATTGTTAAGCTACTAAGATAAAATGATACCTCCAGTTTCTCCAAAGGTGAGCCTAGCATCATCCTGATCTATGCAGGTCAAGACAGTCAGACTTGACAACAGAGCGGCGCCTCCTAGCCCACATAATATGAAGCGAAGAACGCTGATAATTTCCAGGTTAGTTATATATAAGAACGAAAACAACATAATCAACTTCAAGATTATGAATTTATCATTTATGACATACTTGGGAATGCTTTTGGCTGAAGCAGCAGATGCAAGTACAAGCACTCCTGCACAAACGATAGCTATGCTCCAAGCAGCCATCTTCCGTCTTCTTGCTTCCTGTCCTTCATCTATATGGTGAAATCGAATAAATTTGTAATAAGTGTTCGATTAGCATATGAAAAATTTTAAAGAAACTCAGTACAAGAATTGAAGCATACATTGGCTGCACCTTTTTGAGTGTCATAATGCCCCACAAGATCTTTGTGGTTTTCTATGTAAATATCTGTAATATCATTAGAAAATTCTGAAGAGACTAAATCAATTGATTCTGAGAAAGGTGATTGCACGAAGGTGATATCAGGAGGAATATATCTGAGTATTAAGATTGAAACTGCGACAGCCGTAAATGCCAACAAAGTACCCACGCTAACCTGCAGGACAAGTGGTAAAATGTCTTAGTAACTACTATTTCATTTTACTAGAAAGCTCTAAGGGACATATATCACAGATTCACAGTTATATTATTAAAACATAGTCAACAAACAGTTTTAACTCACCATGCCTGCTAATTGGTCAACATTCATTGAAAATGCCAGAGATGCAATAAAAATTCCAGTTGCAATTGTACTCTTAACTGGAACATGAGTTCGTTTATTTATATCAGAAAAGAATGACGGTAGTAAACCATCCCTAGCCATTGCCATCAGGATACGCGGCTGAAAAAGTCAACAGTGGTATTTTATAAGCAAAAAATATGAAAGACTGCTTACAAACAACTGGTGTTACAGTTTTACTTCAGGGAAAACTGCATAAAAGGCAACCAAGCTTTCATTTGATTTCTTTCTTCACAAAAAAGCTCAAACTTTCAAAAAGTTTTCATTTACGGTGATCTTCTAAGTGAGCCGGTTTTCAGGTGCCGCAAAGAGAAAAGTCAACATTGTCAAATTTATCGGCCCGTCAGCTGCCACGTTATCATTTTAACTAGAACCCAGTCGGATAATCTTAACTCAAATTTTTAAAGTTCTTAACTTTTTATGGGAGAAAACAGAAATGGTTACAATTTTATGCAATTTTTCTTTTTATAAATGATGGTTTCATAACCAGAATATATAGTAATAAGAAAAAGAATATACTTTATGCAGAAAAAAATTACCGAAAAGAAACAAGTCATACATACCTGCGGAAGGATTCCTCCTATTAAAGCAGCACATAATGCAGTAACAGCTCCAATTGTTACAATGTATCTACGATTATGATGATGGTGTAAATAAAGATGAAACATAACTTTCATGAATCAACTTGGAGTGCCAATAAAAATTTCATGCTTACACTGCCCAATTCATCCCATAACTAGCAAAAGCCGAGGCAATAGGTGTGTCTGGGTCTAGCGCAGAACAGGGAACCAAGCCAATCACAACAGCAGATACAAGCATATACAAAACACAGCATGTAAACAATGAGACCCCAATCCCAATAGGTAAATCTCTCTGAGGATTCACTACCTGTCATGACAACATGAATAAAACACGTTATCAAAAAAAAAAAAAAAAAGGAATTACACATGCGCACACACACTGGTTACCTCTTCAGCTGTACTAGTGACCGCATCAAAACCAACATATGAGAAAAAAACTGTTGCAGACCCAGCAATTACTCCATTAGCCCCAAAAGGGAAATACCTAAAGATTCAGAAGATGTTTTCTGTGGTTTAGCATTCTTCCCAAGGGTAAGAAAATGTTGTAAAACACAAGGAATAGACGATATATTACCCGCCAGGAATTTCATATCCAACCCACCGAGTCTTCCAACCTACATATCCACCCGCTACTATGATGAAAAGCAAGGCTACAACATTTATAGTTGTAATTATGCCTTGTGCCAGTGAACTCTATAAAAAACCATATTATCATTGTATAAGTCATTATGAAAGAAAATATGATGACATTAATATACAAAAAAAAATATTACGGTATTATTAAAATAATTCCAAAAGAGTACCTCTTTGATTCCAGTGCACAGTAGTCCAGTTATAATGAAGACCAAAACAGCAGCAGTGGGATCAACTACAATTCCAAGAACGGTTGGACGAGCCAAGAAAGACGGCAACCCATATTGACCTCCAAAAAACAGTGCCTGTCCAGCGTGAAAGATACATTCAGATTATAAATAGATAATAAATGTATATGTATGTGTATATACACATACAGAGACGCACACACATACCATATTTGGGGATATGCCACGAGCCACAGCTGCTCCACCAAGTGAGTATTCCAATATAAGAGACCAACCAATTAACCAAGCAACACTGGAAGTGTCCATTTGCAAAACAAACCAAATATGGAATAAGAAAATATCATCGGAAGTTAGTAACATGTTCTAGAAAGTAACATACAACAATTGATGATTCAATTATTATATGTAGATAGCTCAAGTATTTTTAAATGTATCCAATTTCACATGAAACACTACAACATGTAAACAGGTGAGGTATTTCCTGTTCACGTTACCCGGGGATTGCTATGCTGCCTAACCAGGGTATTCCCATGGCTGTTTCCAAACCGTTTCCCTAGCCACCCCAAAGATGTTTTTACCTAGGGAGGTTTGAACCTGGGACCTATTGTGAGGACATCATGACGTCTGATGACTAGGCCACCTTTTATATAACTTTTAAATTATCATCATTTAATGTGTCCAAACATAATTTTCCATATGCTTGTTAAAATTTTTTCCAATCTAACCTAGGTCCGTGGACCTAGGTTAGATCCACTAAGAACCGCCTTTGCCCGTAGCTGATGATATGGCAACTTATATAACATCGGCATAAATATCGGTTACCTAATGAACAAGTCCCCAAATACATACAATAACAACAAACTGAAAGCTTGACTCAAGATGCATACTATAATGTGTAAAGTGAAATACATTTAAAAGGTACTAAACACTACACAAATACATGTAACATTAATAAACCAAAAAGATTACGACATATCGATCTTACCCTTCCCCAACACACAAGTAGGAATAGTGATACGCACTCCCGGCAGACGGACAACGACAGGCTAGTTCGGCATAACACAACGCGGAAAGGCCAGCGGCTATTCCAGCAATAAGAAATGATAGTGTAATAGCAGGACCTGTTTGTTCTTTAGCAACTGTTCCAACAAGTATATAAACTCCAGCTCCTATTGTCGCTCCAACTCCTAATCAAAAACACTTTCCCCACACATCAACAATAATACATGCACACATATATACATACATATTATATATATATATATGTAATGAATTAATGATCAGTAAGTAATTAATGAAATTTACCGATAGCGATTAGATCAAAAACAGAGAGACGTTTGGCTAACTGAAAACCATCAGCTTTAGCGACTGATGATGTATCGACTGGTTTTCTTCTAATTAAACATCGCGAAAATCCGCCCCAACATTCCCCAACGCCACCGCCAAGTTTTTGCATGATTTTAATTTTAATTTAATTTTATTATGGAATATTATTACAAACTGAAATAGCGAGAAATGTGAGTGTGTTTATTATAGCTGCTGCTGCTGCTGCTGCTGTTGGAGTGTGAGATTGTCGTAGTCTAATAATTCTTGTATAAAAATACGTATGGTATAGGTATCTGTATCTCATATCATCTCATCTCATCTGATCTTATCCCTTTTTTTTTAATACAACATGAAAGTTAACTCGTGTGCATAGTAACTTGATACTGATTTAAATCTTTTTTTATTTATTTAAACTTATAATAATAATAATTTTCCGTCAATCATATTAAATTTAAAAGCTAAGGGCGCGTTTGGTTCATTGAATGTTTTTGGAAGGAATAAAATCTGTCAAAGGAATTGGAATGGAATTTGACGGAATGTTTTTTGTCTTTTGAAGATTCAAGTGACGGACGGAATCT
>JAOXNX010000001.1:33860733-33876080 GCA_028566075.1 Solidago caesia
CTGAATTTTACATAATCCCCCCATGCTTTACCTAAGATAGGTACTGCATGCTTTACATAACCTTTCCCCTTCTTTTAAACCCATATCTAACCCTACACCAATTACCAATCGGTTATCAAAACAAACGCATCCATAGAATAGACTGTAAATTGATTTTTGCCGGGAGAGCAAGTAGCAACCCCCTTTCAACAAAATCTTAAATAATTACTCGTAAATTAAATTAGACTAAAAGGTAGTAAACAATTTCTGCCCATCGTTTCAGATAGAAAAAGAAAAAAGAAGAAGAATATTTAAAATATATTCCCCTAAATAAACATTTTATCCGTTTCCTTCTTCGCTCAAAATTTTCCCCCAATTTCCATTTCTATTCAAAACCTATACATATACATATTATATAATAGATATATAAGTGTAAGTAATAATCTCTCCAAGTATTGTATTTAAATGTATAATACAAATCATCGCCAATTACATTGAAACATCAAATTCAAATTGAAATTTGTGAATATGAGTACACTCACTAGCTGTAGCTACACAAGCACGCTCAATTTAGGGTTTCGTGTAAGACCGAATAATAATAATAATTATAATAATAACAATAATCGTATTGATTTCGCAGCTCGATTTCAGCTATATAGAAAGCACAGTAATGTTTTGTGTAGTACTAGTAGTAGAGATTTATTGTTGTTGAAAAACTACATGCACAAGAGGATTTTAGGTTTAGATTTTGGTGGATTTAAATGTTGTGCTAGTGGTGGTGATAATAATAATGATGGTGGTGAGGATAATGATGTGGCTAAGGATTCAAATTTGGCAACCATTTCGCCCGAAGACAGGGCGGTTGGAGATGAGGCCGGTTCGGAGAAACAGGTGGTGCAGCCTCCGCCTTCGGTTTCTTCTAGGGTGAGGTTTTACATTGTTTTCTTTACCATGATTTATGTATTTAATTTAACTTGTTTATTTGAGGGGAAAATGGGATGTATAGTAATTTACTTTCACTAGTGTTCCGTTGTAGTATACCTTTTAGGTTTTATTGTGTAAAATATAGCCTTGTACTTTTCCATTTGTCCAGTTTGTTGTCGGATCAGGTCATTAAAAGATGGTTTTGTGCAATGTACTTGTAAAAGCCGTAACCGAACTTGTAAAACGTGTTGTACGGAGTAGAAAGAGAAAAGAAGGATAACCGACCAATTTTCAATTGGTGGAACACATTTTAGAAGGCTATGCATTAGTTGCTGCTATTACATGCCAATATGCCATTATTCCTTTTTTAAGTTGTTGAATTTCCGACCATTGTGAAATGACCGTTAGAAATCAAAAGAATGTGAAAGTATGGGTAGAGTGTGGATTTTTGCATTTGTACTTGTGATTGTTTAACATGTGCAAGCTATAATTAAATTTTGGATGGTTATTTTGCAATAGATCTAGTTTGAAAATTCAATAAGGAAGTCTCTCCTTTTAGGTTATGTTTTGTTTGTTAAAAGAGATGGTCTATGATATGGAGACCGAAGAAGAAAATGGTAATTAAGGAAAGAGTGATATCCTTTTACGAAAGATCGTATTTGGGTTTATATGGGAAACTATTTTTGTTGACATTTTATAAAGACACTATAGTTTGTCGGATGATTATAGAACACTACATATATATCAAGTTTATAAATAAATGTATGTTAAAAGTTGCTTTACAAATGTGAGTTTTAATTTATGAGGATAGTGGATACATACACCAAAACGCATTCACGAGATACTGGATCTAATGCAACATTTTTTTCCTTCTACAGCCACCCACAATTTCTCCAATTGGACCATATAATAACTTTCAAGTGGACTCTTTTAAGCTTATGGAACTGCTTGGACCAGAAAAAGTTGACCCTGCTGATGTAAAGCTTATAAAGGACAAACTTTTCGGCTATTCGACCTTTTGGGTAACAAAAGAAGAGCCATTTGGCGACTTGGGTGAGGGTATTCTTTTTCTTGGAAATCTTAGGGGAAATAGAGAAGACGTTTTTGCAAAACTCCAGAGTCAGTTAGCTGAAATCATGGGTGATAAATATAACCTCTTTATGGTAGAGGAACCCAACTCGGAAGATCCAGACCCACGTGGTGGCCCACGGGTTAGCTTTGGCATGCTGCGGAAAGAGGTTTCGGATCCTGGACCAACAACACTTTGGCAGTATGTTATCGCTCTCTTATTGTTTGTCCTCACCATTGGTTCATCTGTGGAGCTTGGAATTGCATCTCAGGTAATTTACTCCTTTATATGCCTTCTTAAACCTTTTGTATCTAGAGGTGGCAATTTGATTCTGGTTATGTGTTATCTCTAGCTGGTCGAATGTGTAAAACAAAAAGAAGTAGCTTGAAAGGAGATGAGTAATATATGGGCTGAAAGCCACCTAAAGTTATTTTCAATGCATAAAGCCTCTAAATTATTTTATTCTAGTGAAACTTGTGTTCTTGTAATCATATTTGACAACTAATTCAAAGTAAAAAAATTTTGGGACAAAAGTGTTTTGGGTCAACCGAAACCTACCTGATCTGTTTTCCCCGTAATAATTAATACTCGTGTTGATCTAACTTATGTAGTTCTTGTAATCAGATTTGGCAAACTACTTGACAGTAAAAAAAATGTTGCCAGAATGTTTGGACACAAGTGTTTTGGGTCAACTGAAGCCTAACCGACCTGTTTTCCCCGTAATAAAGTTTACTTATGTTGATGCAAATCGTTTTGACCCCCCGTTACCTAAGGTGCCCTTCCTGCCCATTTTGCCTCTAATTGAATCACACCCCCAATCCTGAAATAAATGCTGCATTTGATATTTGATATGGGATGCATGTTTGATTTTAGTTAAGGTTTCAAAATTTTATAAATTGACTACGGAACTTTAGTTGGTGAAATGGTTTGTTAAACACATGTTTAGATTACCATGATTACCACTTTTGCCTATTTTACATCCATATTAACAACTTATAAGTTATGATGGGCAAGGCGTATAATTAGCCAATACATTGAAACAAGTCTATTGTTGTGAGCTGAAACATAGGCTATCAAACACTTGGATTTGTCAGATCTTACCTCAATTGGATGGAAAAGATATAAATAATATAATTTTGAGATTGTTATTGGCAGGTCTTTTTTTGTGTGTGAGGTATCCAATTTGAAAAAAACCATAAGAAGTTCAGTTGTCACTTTATTTATTTTACTCCCTTGGGAAGAACAAACCAGAGGGACTATTTTGAACCAGTATCATTTTTAGATATATCTTGTAATTATGACTAAAGACCAAGAAAGTGAACTTCGATTGTATTTTTACCCAAAAAGGACACGTGGTATTCTTGGTAGAACTTGTAAGAAAAAATTTCTGCAATTACTTTTGTCTCTGTATTTCTACCTTCTGATGAATCAAACTGATATCATCTTGTTTATTGATATCATTTGTTGAACAGATAAATCGTCTTCCTCCTGAGGTAGTTAAGTATTTTACAGATCCTAATGCCATTGAACCGCCAGATATGCAACTGCTTTATCCATTTGTAGACGCAGCTTTGCCACTGGCATATGGAGTTTTGGGTGTTCAGTTGTTTCATGTAAGGCACTTCTTTTTAAAACGTCTAGATACTTTCTTTATCTTAATGTTGTATGCTAGTTAGGATCCGAAGCTTTAATATCATACAAAATATTTAAGAGTGATTAGCCTTTCCATCCGTCGTGCTCGTTTTTTGTTGCCTTTCAGAAAAAAGATCGTTCTTTCAAATATGTGAAACCAATGCCACACCTTGTAAAAATGAACATTTTATTGACAATTAGCGGAAACGTAAATTCAGACATTTTGTTTGTCACTTTTTGTCCAAAGTTACTAATTCGGTTTATATTTATTACTTCCGTATTTTCTTACAAGTTCATTTCCTGCAGGAAGTTGGGCATTTTCTTGTTGCATTCCCCAAGAAAGTGAAGTTGAGCATTCCTTTCTTCATTCCCAATATCACTCTGGGAAGCTTTGGAGCAATTACTCAGGTGTATACATGTTTCAATACTAGAAAGTAAATATGATATATTTGTATTTCATTACTGTGAAGCTAAAATGACGTATCTTTCTTGAATCATTCAGTTTAAATCGATTCTTCCTGATAGAAAGACCAAAGTCGACATTTCTCTTGCGGGCCCCTTTGCAGGAGCTGCATTATCACTTTCAATGTTTGCTGTGGGCCTGCTGCTTTCTTTAAAACCAGATGCTGCAGCTGATATGGTGCAGGTTCCTAGCACGCTATTCCAGGGCTCTTTACTTCTCGGGCTCATCAGCCGAGCCACACTAGGCTATGCGTAGGTCTTCCTACTTCACCATGTTGGTTTTTCTATGAGTTCTAAACTCTTTTATTTATCTTCTCTTTTATTTAATAGGTTTATAATGTTAGTTTACTTGTTATTTGACCTTTATTGCTGTCTATGCAGTGCGATGCATGGAGCCACAGTGTCGATCCATCCTCTTGTAATTGCTGGCTGGTGATGTACTGTTCTTGGATATTGTTACTTTTCAATGTAACATTTAATTTTCGGCAGAGGTGGCATTTTCCATTTGCGTACAAATTGGTCGGTTCGGGTTATGTTATCACAAGTGGGTAAACTAAAATAAGTAGCTTAAAAGGAAACGGGCCAAAAGTTGTTTCAAGTGTATTTCTAAAGCATACGACCTCCAAAAATTTCGTGTTTAGAAATAGGATAGTTATTGGAAATACTATCATTTCTTATAATCATATTTGAAAGATTGTATATTAAAAAATTTAATAACTTTGGATAAAAAGTGTTTCGATTCAGCCCGACCTGATCTATAAACTTCCTGATGCATTGCTAATTGGTACGAAATATTGATGACATTAGTGTTGGTCCAAACTTGCTTGTCATTGTTGAGGTGTATTTTAGAATTTAGATACGTGACTAATAGTCACATACTGACTACCGAGTAAACTGTAAAAGGATGCTCATATATTAGGATTTAGGACCGGGTATTTGAAATCTGTTCTTCTTATTGTTATAATGAAAATTGTCTTTGCAGGTGTGGTTTGACTACTTCGGCTTTCAATATGCTTCCAGTCGGATGCCTTGATGGCGGTAGAGTGGTTCAGGTTGGTATTTAAAAACTCGATTCCGTTGATGACTGCACAATTCTTATATGGGTTCTCTGTATGTTTGTAACCTTAATAGTTAATAATACTTTTATACATTCAACAGGGAGCGTTTGGGAAGGATGCACTTGTTGGATTTGGTTTGACTACTTACTCACTACTTGGGTTTGGAGTGGTATGCTCTGCCCTTTTGATACCTTCAAATGTTGCTTCCTTTTAATTAGATGTCGTAATTTGGAGTCACTAATTATGTATGGGTCGATTGAAGTAGTAGTATACTTATAACTTATAAGGGGTCAAATGGAAAATTCGTTTAAAAGGAAATGATTTGAACAGGTCAAAGTCACCTTAAGTGTATTTTTAATGCATCTCTTAACAATTTTATTCAAAAATTTAGTTATTATTGAAATGATATAGTTTTTTAATCATGTTTGCCACTCTTAACTTTTTTATTACGAAATTCTAGTTTTTTGGACTGGAAGTATGTCGTTCAACCCGATATGTACCATAATTACCCATTTTTACCTGTTACACAACACACCCATTTTGCTGTATGTATTTCTAACTTATTCAAAGACGGGCCTTTTGATGATTCCTATATGTAGCCAAGAAAATGAGATAATGATGACACTGCAATTATTAATTGTTTGGTATCTTCTCGTAAATGTAGCTCGGTGGACCTTTATCGCTTCCTTGGGGATTGTACGTTTTGATATGCCAGGTACGAAGTGTGTTCTTTAGATACACAACTTTTTCCAAGAACCATTCATTCTGTGGGTTGGGTTAATTTCTAGTACGACCCTTCCTCTGTAGCATCAATATGAGCTAATTATTGATATTCATTGTTACGTTTTGCAGAGGACACCAGAAAAACCTTGCCTGAATGATGTAACGGAGGTTGGAACATGGAGGAGAACGGCGGTGACGGTGGCGATATTCCTAGTTGTTTTGATACTTCTACCAGTATGGGATGAGTTGGCAGAAGAGTTGGGTATTGGTCTTGTGACCACGTTTTAAACGATAAAAACAGGATCGGTCATAAAATGTAAGTTCAAATTTAATTGAAAGCCAGTAAAATTTCTTTTTCTTATCTGTTAATCATGAGACCACCTTAGTGGAGATTAAACTGCATTAGGTATAGAATTATATACCATAGTGGGGAGAAAAAAGCAGATATATGTGATAAAAGAAGCAAAAACATGTCAACTATAATGTATTTTTGCAAGAGTTATGGGAGATTGCCATATTGTTGGCATGGCAAAAGAACGCCTTATACATGATGAAAATACTGCATCTTTAGTTATTAGTACTATGGACGTCATATAGATCGAAGCATCTGATCCACAAATGCTAAAGGGTCCTCGTTTTCTTCCTTGTCACTCTGACAAAATTGAGAAAGTTGAAGAGGGTCAATGCTCGGCTGTGAATGAACCAAACACTGGTGGTCACTTGCAAGATTCTGCGGACTAGAATCAAAGATGTCCATGTTAATTATGTTGTTATTTGAAGCAGATGAACCATTCAAATACACTGGCTGCAATTCAAGGTGGCGCACTGTCTCTGGTTGCTGTAATGTACTCTGGAGTGTGTTTGCCACTGTGTGTCTGTTGTTTATCAGCTGGTTCTGCACCATTGCTAGCTCCATCCGCAAAGCTATTACCTACAAGTGTGTAAGAGTATGTTTAGCAAATCTATATGATTCAGTATTAAATGCACAGAAAGTGGTTGTATTGCAAGTGATTTAAATAGGCAGAGTGTATAATAGAAAACAGCCATTTTAGACTACAATTTCGTACCTGTTGTTGCAAAGCAATGATAGTCGAGACACAACCGTAAACAGGGTCAGACAACCTAGCCTGAGCTTCATATGAAATGGTCTCAACTGCATGGTGTCGGTGCTGCAATGGAAGGTGCATCAAGAGTTTTGACACATTGCTGGCCCCAAATACCTTATGCACTGCAGCAAACAGTGCGCCACCTTGTTCTGTGGTAAAGTGGGGGGTGAAAATGCACCCGTCGACACACTTCCTCCTCAAGAACTTGCAGGCCCCGCAAGGAATGCCACTAGTCGTGCCCGAATCTGCAGGTGCCCCTTCAGGTGATCTACTTGCCCGCTTTCTTTTGACCTCTTGCCGACTGTCTGATGATCTCTTGCCACCGTTCGGCTCTGCCATGGTGCAAAGGTGACTCTAAAGAGCAGCTGTTAGTGAATGTGGTTATATATGGATGACGGAAGGGAAGAGGGCACAATAGTTTCATGAGGTAGGAGAGAAGTGTAACGTTTTGGATATGGACAAACAGTTCAACAAATGTGTTTTTAATCATTAGTGAAATTGTCTGAAAGACTCTTTATCAATACCTTTGGCCCTTTATGACATCACAAAATTTTAATGATGACAATTTTCATCTAAAGTAAAGAATTCCAGAACATGCCTCATGGTTTTTTCACATGAGAGAGCACAAGATTTATGATATCCTAAGTGTGTAAAAAATGTTACAACAAAGTACCAATTTCCAACAAAATTTATCTGAATATAAAAATAACTCATGAAAAATGTGACCAGGTAACAGCAGGAGCCAAATCATGTACTGAAATGTAATTTGTCACCCAATAATAAAGTAACAAAATAACACTCAAATCGACTTAAAAAAATCAAGATGAAAGTAAATAATATCTCGCTTAACAGCTAACATGCAGACACCCAAAATCAATATCTAACAACTTAATGCGACTCGAGAGGATACTGCTATGCTATGAATGACCTACAGATCAAAAGTCCAGTCACACCTAAGTATTCAACTCCCTGCACCTCGAAACAATACTACGTCGATGGCCCAATACCCTTTGTAACGCCCCAATAACCTGCTAATCAACTTATCACAGTACTTTGTAGAGTTATCCGCGGTTCATAACTTCAGAAGCTTATATGGTGCTCAAAATGATCTCTGATCTAAACACAACTTATGGTGTGTTTGGATTGCACTTGGTTTTACTATGGGAATGAGCTGTACGTAGTGGGAATGGGAATAGGTTTTCAAACCCACCATCCCACTTGGGTTTGAGATATGCCCAAATTCATGGGTTTGATTCCTAATTTTCAAAACCAAAACCACTAACCAAACACCTTGTATCATACCCATTCCCATACCCTTATTCCAAAACCCACAATCCAAACACGCCCTTAGAATTCCAGGTCACGGTTCATATTACTGGACATTTTATTGCGAATAAAGCTACGAAAAAAATTTATTCAAACATGAACTTCTTGAACATTTTAAGTAGAGTTTTGTAATGAAAAACTCACACAATAACTAGTGTATATGCAAAACTAGAGTTTTTATCACTTGCTTACAATAAGATATCATAGAATTTATTATTACACATTCTTGTTGCATCTCATGATTACAAAAAATAACATAAACCAGTAAGCTATTTACTTTCGGATAAAAACCTATGAGCTAGAATCCGATCCTAATGTTCTTTACAATCAAATTTCATTTTGATATGTACCGAAAATAATGCTAATGCTGCATGATTGTAGGTTGTGAAGATAAAACCGGAGATCCTTCACTACTATTCCAGGCATCCTGAACTTGCGCAGCAAATTGCAGATTCCACAACATATCCTCCACAGATGGTCTCTCTGCTGGATCGTTGACCAAACAGCTACTGCAGATTTCCGCCATTGTTTTTAAAGATTGATCTGCACATTTGTTACGAATTTCTGGATCAACAATGTACTTTATAGCTCCATCATCGGCTGTCATTCTGGTTTGAAATTGTTCTTTTACAGACTCTATTTCTTTTAGTGTGCATAGCGGTCTCCCAATAATCATTTCTAGTAGTATAACCCCAAAATCGTACACATCAGCTTTCTCCGGTTGGCTAACTCTACAAAGTTTGGGAAATACATAAAATCATAAGCAGTGTGTGTTCAATAGCTTCATCTTGAACTATAAACTAGGAATTTTGAGTGATTTGTGGCTCACCTTGCACGATTAGTCTCTTTAAATCTGTTGAAATAACTTTGAACGCCATCCTGTTGAGTGGAGAATGAGCTGACATTATGATCATGCTACTTGCTTGACATATGTGCTAAACTGTTTGATCATGAAAAATATCATACCTTTTTGATGTGTTGATCCAACATAGTCAGATCGTAGCAGCTAAGCTTGGCAACAAAATTCTGATCCAACAAAACGTCTGTTATCTTCAGGTTGCTTGAGATGAAGCGGGGTATAATACCTGTATGAAGGAACTGGATGCCCTTCACCATGCCAATAGCAGCTGCTATTCTTTGACTCCATGATAATGATTTTCCGCTTTTAGTTCCTATTAGACATATAACGTTAGCAGGTAAATCTGAGTTTTCTCCTTCATGTGATTAGAAGAAGTTTATATAAGTTTACCAGAAATCCAGTCTCGAAGTGTCCCGTTTGGTACATACTCAAACACAAAAAATAGTCTGCTGACACTTGAGTCATCCAGGTTAAACTCAAAGCAATGCCCCAGAGCACTGACCAAGTGCTGGTGTCTAAGTTTTGAGATTAACTCTATATGATGTGTAAATGTTTGTGTACTGTGATTTCTTTTCATTTTTAGGCATTGTATAGCTACAATTGATCCATCCTTGAGTCGGCCTCTGTACATCTGATCTTCGAAAAAGAAGTCAAGACAATCAACATTTGGTTTAAGAAATAACAAGCTGCGCATAAAATGAACTTCCAGTTTCAAAAGCAACTTTTGATGGTCTGTGTTATAAGTTGATTTTGGTTCCCTAAAATAGAAATCGACAGAAAGTACTTCCTTTTTGAGGAAAATTTCCCATAAAGAAACAACAAAGATTGTTCATGCAAGCGAAATGTACCTGACCATGAGACCCTTCACCCATAAAGGTAGATGAATCAAAGCTATTAGTAGCTTCCTCGAGTTCCTCCAGTGAAAAGGTGCGGTAAGGTGGAATACCGAGAGTTCCTAACTTCATTACTCTAGTAACATATCCTTCAAGATAAAACATTAATCGTGAAACAAGGCACAATTAGTTTGATTTAACAGTCGAAGCACAAAGGTGTAATTCACAAAACATAAATCCAAACACTCCGTCAAGAGAGAAAACTTACTTGCATCTGAAAGCAACTTTGAAGTGTAGGAAGTAGTAGCATTTTCCGCTATCAGCTTTGAAGGACTTTTAACACTCTTCTTGCCATGAAAATGCCTGAAAATCAAGAATGCTAAACCAACCAATAAGATCCCCCCAATGATCCCTCCGGTAATCCCAAAAGCAAGGGCTGCTTTTGAGCCCTTACTGGTCTGGTGATGTCTCGGGATGATTCCAACAGCCAAAGCTTCAGTTCTACAAAACGAGATCGGTTTTTGACTTTTAACTTCATTCCCATCATTTGCAGTTAAACAATTGTCTTCATAGACCACATTTCGGGCCATTGAAGATGCAAGGCAACTTGGCAATCGCCCGGTCAAAAGATTAGCAGACAAGTCAACAAACTGAAGCTGTGGATTGCAAGCAAGATCCTCGGAAAGCATACCTGTAAACCTATTCCCATCGATATCTAGATGAGTTATTGATGGTAAAGATAGTATGGAAGTCGGAAAAGGCCCCACAAATCGGTTTAAAGCTATGTCTAGCTTTCTAAGTTGGTAAAATAAATGCAGTTCTTCTGGTAGACCATTGGTGAACTTGTTATCCCGCAACACGATGGAGATAATTCTACCACTGACCCGAGGGAACTCCGGCCCTAGAGAATTATCTTCCAGTTCAAGAACTTGGAGGTTACTCAAACTACGAAGATCGGGCACTTGGCCCGACAAATTGTTGTGAGAAAGCACAAGAACCCGAAGATCAACCAAACTCCCTAAAGACTCGGGCAACACCCCGTTTAGTGAATTGTTCTTTATACTTAAAACTGACAAACGGGATAAGAAACCAATGCGGTTTGGAATCCAGCCCGTGAACTTGTTGTCATCGAGTACAAGTGATTGGAGATCAGCCAAAGATGTGATTTCGGGTGGGATGGCACCAGTGAAGTGGTTTGAAGTAATGTTAAGTATTTCTAGCGACGATAAATGGGATATTGTAACCGGTAACTTTCCCCATAGGCCTAAAGAAACCAATGTGAGGACTTTCAAGCTTGGAAGCTGAACAAGTGTCGTAAAAAACGTGTCTATCGAGAAATCTTTTGGCAACGGAGGGGCTTTATCGCTATTGATTATATGAAGTTGTGTTACTATATCTTCGTAGCAGACAACAGTAACTGATGAACTTTGAACAGCATTGCAGAAATCGGTGGCATTGTTCCAGCTACTAAGAACAACCGGATAATACAGAAGATGTTGAATTCTCAAAAGGGTTTGTTCTTGAGATACATTATGTTGTTCGACACATTGAATCGGCACAAACAAAAAAGCATAGATTACAACTCGTAGTTGCCAATAATAAGTCGTCCAAGCCATTGTCTTTGTCTTTAAAACATATCAAGATTCTTGGCTGATTTTTTCAAGTTCCTAAAAACAAGAACATATTTTTATCAAACTTTTTAACAATTACACATTTCAAGAAACAATAATTAACGAAATGGTTACATATTACATACAACTATCATATAGATAAATTTTTAAACCGTTAAAAAAAAAAAAAAAAATTTAAGGTCAAACATCAGGCATATATATAAAGAGATAATTCTTATATTATGATACAAGATGTTTGCAAAAACACACATACAAGATAATCACCAAACACCCATATTATAAAATGTAACATACTTAAAGAAAACAATACTAATATATATATATATATATATATATATATGAATAGGAATATAAGTAGATTAAAATGAAGGATTACCTCTTGAAAATGGAGTGTACAAGAAGCAAAGCTTTTCCCAAATGGAGATATGAAGTATGAAGATGAAGCTTAGCGGGATCAACTCAAAATGAGAATTCTATTTTTAAGAAGATTAAGATGGAAACCAAATTAAGCCCACCTGATTTCATGTGCTCAAACATACAAAGACAATAACAACTTAGCTGAAATTATGAAAACAGAGGGAGTAAAAAAAGCATACAGGGGTGTCTTCAAACTGAAGTAAGAAAATGAAGTCAAATTATCATTTATTTTACTTCAATTTCAATCTAAAATGACAAATTTTAGTTGGGGTTTCCACATTCAACATTTCAATCAGTGTGTTCTCTCACACACATACTAACACATACACATAGTGACATTCTTGAAAAATTTATGAGCTCTATTTATTCTCAATGTAGACTATTGCAGAGTGATATGAAAAAGAAAGAATTATTTCAAGATTTTTATAATTGTTATACATATATATCACACAGTGAGCGATACGGTGATACATACAGTTACGTACTCTTGAAAAAGTTGCAAGCTTTAATGGAGGTAATGGAATGGTGATGGCAAGGAAAGGTGAAAAAAAGAAAAAAGTGTAATTTCAAGATTCTTGCAACTTTAAATCCACCTTCACCTCTCCATGGGTGTGTGTGTGTTTAATGCACCTGCAGAAAAGCTGCAAGATACACATTGTGTGTGTGTATATATATATTGTGTATTTAAATTGAACTTGAAAAGATAAAAGAGATTGTATAAAGTAGGGGGCCGATAAAGTATCCATGTGTCTCTGTTTCTGAACAGGGTACTTTTTTATTTGTAATTATTGTTGTTTGATTTATGATCAAAATATAAAATATTTTTAAGGATACAACTGTATGCTTTATATATTGCATAATTTCACATCACTAAAAGAGTAAAAGGTCAAGAAAGAGTGTTCATTTTTTTAGAGTTAAATGCAAGATTGGTTCATGTGGTTTGTATGTTTTTGCAATGGGGTCTCTTTTTAAGTTCACTAGCAAAAGGGATCCTCAAATCAAGAATTTGTTGCATCTTAGGTCCAAAATGGGACCCCCATTACAAAACATACGAACCACAAGGATCAATCTTTCGTCTATTTTGGACCTAAGATGCAACAAATTCTTGATTTTTGGACCTAAAATGCAACAAATTCTTGATTTGAGGACCCCTTTTGCTAGTGAACTTAAAAAGGGACCCCCATTACAAAAACATACAAACCACAGGGACCAATATTGCATTTAACTCATGTATTTATTTGTTGTATTTTTATAACATGTTAGTTAGGTGGTTAAAATTAGGAGATAATGTTTTTGTTGGTATAGTATATATATCGTCCTACCCATTTATATTTTTTAAAAGATGAATTGATATTCTTGTTTTATCTTTACGATCTTCTTAACTATTTTAAATATCTTTATTTGATATATCTATAATACCCTTATTAATTTACACCGTCTATCTTTAACTCAAAAGATAACTACACTACCTTTATATCAATTACTTACACTACTCGCCGCCGCCGCCACTAACACCACACCGCCGCTAACACCTTCGTCGCTGCATAGCGCGGGTAATAGGATAGTATATATAACTGGGGTGTCATAATCTGGACAGCTATAGGTTTCCACTTTATGGTCAAGTCAAGTGTGATATGTTTTTCTATGTTCTATCTGCCTCTTTTGTTTGTATTTTCTCATAATTTTTCTTA
Source organism: Solidago caesia (assembly GCA_028566075.1). Lineage (NCBI taxonomy): Eukaryota > Viridiplantae > Streptophyta > Magnoliopsida > Asterales > Asteraceae > Solidago > Solidago caesia. Next base: position 33,874,444 of record JAOXNX010000001.1, read on the forward strand.
AACTATTGGTTTATGATATACAACAACAATAACAATATGATATGTTTAATAACTTAATTATATAGGCCAAACCGTTTATGGATCCAAATGACTTCACTTTTTTTTTCTTTTTTTTTTTGATATATAATTTTGTGTATAAAATATAAAAAAACCATCCAAGTATGTTGTCTCGCTAAATAAAATATATGTTGATTGTGATTGATTAAGATGATAGATATCAAAAAGGGAAATATTTTTAGCTTTTTTTTTTTTTTTTTTTTGTAAATAAAAATAAACGCAAACAAACAAAAATGTTTAAGAGGAAGTGATATAAAACATATATATCGGACCCGGGACCATCTTTGTATTGTTTAAAGATATTTTTGCCTAAAGAAAAAACCTAAAATTGACCCAAGAGTAAACATATGAAAAACGTCTTAATAATACGATTCATACAAGAAAATATATGTATAATTATTTTAAAAAATTTATGTACGATGACTTAGTTTCGTTTGTTTTTCTTAAGAAAGACAAGACAAAATATAAGAAAGTTGTAAAAAATAAAGTATTTTTTTAGAGAAACAATTACAGTTTGTTTATAATAAAACTAGAAACCAAAATCCCTTGGTTGATCGATTATTTTGATTAACGTTTGGTCAAAGACTATTTAATACATGAGTAAAATATTGTGGTGCATGAATTACATACGAAAACCTTTATAATGTGTAGCATTTTATTATTTAAATCTTTTTACAATAAATTAAACATTATCTTAAATTAAAATAAATTATTACTTGTATAAGATTTGGTTAATTAAAAGTTGAGAATATAAGATTGAGTATATTACAAAGAACATTAATGAAGCAAAGAATATCGGATGTTAAGGAAAGTACGCAACAATCACACGCGGCACTTCAACTTCATTTTATCTTTTCACCTAAATTAAAGTTGGAATAACCAAGGACTAAGTAGAACCGTAGAAGATATAAAAGAGGTGGAAATAGAAACGTCATACTTAAACATAAGCATTTTTTTTTATTGATACAATGTGCAGTATTTAAAGTAGAGACGTATTTGAGGTGAGATAAGGAGGGCACAAGCTTAGGGCCCAATTTATATAGAGTCTCAAAAAATTAGGTTTTATAGCTTTATTATTTTAAGCTCAAATAAAAAATTTAATAGCACATCAAGTGGGAGTTTGATCAACAAAGATATGTAATTAAAAAATAACAGGTTAAACTTCTACAATTTTAAGGGCCTATTTTTTTTATTTTGCCTCGGGCCCAAAAAATATTTCTGTCATTCTCAGGCCCTGATTTAAAAGACACGTGTTTCTTTTAGTTTATATTTTAATTTGTATATTTCTTACACTTATCAAATATTTGTTATATAATATATTGTTTACTTACTTACCATATATATATTATGTCAATGAATATTGTTTCCTCAATTACCATGTATTTTTTTAATATCACAAAAGCAATTAAAAATGATATAACTTTGAACGATATCATATAAGTGTTTATATTTTTCTTTTTAAATATCTAAATAATTTTCCATTCTTGGGCTTTTTTTTAGTCTTTTTGTAACATTCGTGATATTTGACCCGTTGACTTTTTGTGTTATTTGACTAACCTTTATGGTTAGTATTATTTTGG
>JAOXNX010000001.1:33879925-33912964 GCA_028566075.1 Solidago caesia
CTAAAACGGAGCTACGGTTCAAAAGTTACGGCCGTTTTAAGAAATCAGAAACTGACCCGTCGGGTCACTCGACGCATTGGAGCCCTCGGCATGGGTCAATGCGACGGGTCATGGGTCAACCCGACGCATTGGGCTCCTGGACAGCCCAAAACTTGATTTTTAGCTCACAATCGACTAACCAAACGTCATAATCGAAGCCTAATCTTTTGGTACAACTTACTACAAGTCTAAACAAGCATAAACATCAACTCGTTACACAAACCCACGTCCAAAATCACAAGTTACCATTTTCACTTCATTAACAACTTTAAAACCTTTGAAAATGGTTATCAATAGCTAGTGTTCTTGACAATCCAACTATACTTGTAGCAATCTACGAATCATACTATGAAACCAAGACGATTTAGAGTTGAAAACACTTACAACAACTCATTAATCTTTTCTAAACTTAAATACTAGAAATGGAGCTCAAGAACATAATAAAAGGTTATGAAATCAAAGGAAAGATTACTTACACTTGAATATGAGATCGAAAACACCAAGTCTTGAGAAAATCACGAGCTAAATGGAAGATTTCGGTTTATGGATCTTGAGAGAGAGTTGGCAAATGATTGAGATGAGAAATGAAGAAGAAAAGGAAGACTTTTCTTCCTTAAATATCCCAGCCACCAGGTTGGGACTCGTCCGCCTTTAGTCCCTCAACTTACTAACTTCATCTTATTCGCATTACTACACAACCGAACACTTACACAACCACTTTACTCTAACGGGAACACTAACACGGATTTTCTACCAAATTAACACCAACTAATAAGTCATTTACTTATTATCACATAATAACCCACGTAGCACATAATCACCAATTTTCAACAAATAACTACTTCATTAATAACCACTAACTGAGACTTGACTTTGACTAACGGTCAAAGTCAACAACATGAATTAAAAAAAATTCGGGATGTTACAAAAAAAGTACATATATATGTAACGGTTATATAGTCGTTGGGGATAGGAAAAGAAAATCCAATAGCCGCTCGTTATGATCACCATGGATGGACTCACCACGAGTCACACATAGTGGTGTGTGCTCGTGGTGGAGACCAAAACGCGTCCCCCACAAGTCTCGTGGCACCCAATGCGTGCACTCTTACTTCAAAGCTTTTAATAAAAATTAGATCATCCCTAAAACAAACTCAGTTTATCTCATGTGAGCATAACATTAACATAACACTAAATTCACATTTTATCCTTAACCTTTCAGTTTTATGATTAAGTTTTATAACATCATTTTTTAATTAAAAAAAATAATATATTAAATTAAAAAACGCATTTCATTAATTGTCATACTGCATCTCCATTCACAACTTGTAAAATGGAGTTTTTGGTGATTTCAATTGTAAAAGTCCAGTATAGTTTATGTTTGTGTATGAAAGGGTCATGAAATGAACTTTGTACCATGGTATTTTAGTAAAATAAAGTTGTCAACATTATTAAAAAAGATATTTCATTTATAAGTATATTGAGATAAAACCTTGAAAGATTTTATCCGGATCTCGAGATTACAAAAGTTCGTCATGTTTCTTTTAATTCAAACTAATTACTGAATGGCTGCAATCTGACCCAACTCTCGTTTCTGATTGATTCTGATCATAAGAATTGGTTTAGATCGTCACTATTTAAAACTTTGAGAAACGAAACAAACATATACTAGTTTGTTAAAACTTTGTTGGGTTTCTTCTGATTCAGCCCAAAAAATTTTGTACTTCTATTGACCAACTCATGTTTCCGATTAGTTCAGATTTTAGGAATTGGTACAAATTGTCAACTATTCAAAACTAAACATATAGAAAAAATATGGTGTGTGATTGTGTACTTGTGTGCGTCAGTGTTTGCGAGCATGTAAGTCTTTGTGTGGGTGTGTGTTACATAGAAAAAAAAAACTTAAATAAATAAGGAAATGATTTCGCCCAACGTTATGTCCATAGCGTTGGGCCGGGTCTACAATCTGGAAATAAGAGATGTCGTTGGAGAATGGAGATAGTCTTAAGATATAAACTATATATGATACTCGTTGAAGGAAAAGTTTTTATACCCATAAGGCCATAATCATTCAACTGATGAACCATCTGACTATGCTAGACTTTTACTTTGACTTTTTTTTTTTCTTTCTAATGAGATACATCATGATTTTTGAATTTATATATTTCTTGATATATAAATGCATTCATAATACCGTGTCCCTTCAAAATCAAAATTAAACTATTGTGCTTTTGAGATATGGAATGATTCATTATAAAAACTGAGCCACGAACTACAATATGCAACTAGGGGGTGCAAGCCCCGCGTTGCGGGGCCGTAATAATCGTGTTTGCATTGCTGCAGATATATGTTTTATTTTTTATGGACAATAGCACAAATACAACATCGTATATGTGTTTACATCCAAAATCACAAAGAAACATAATGTTAAAAAAACTTAAAAAACAAATGAAAACAAATATATATTTATTTAAAGCCAATAACAAAACCAAGTTCAAAAGTGCTCATATCAAATATATAAATTAAACTGGTAATTTTAAAAATGAAATTTTTAACAATAAAATGTATTTATATGATTAATAATCGAATTAAACAATAACAACATGTTAGTCTAGTGTCTGGACCACTTAAGATTTGTCATGTAATAGTTGAAGCTAGAAAACACATACTTGTATTGTTGTATAGTAAACCTAATGGCTTCAGGTTTAGTTTTCTGAAACTTCACTTCAGTCCCAAATCAACAATAACCTGAAGAATTCTCACTGAAGTAAGAAGATAGAAGACCTTCCAAGTACTGGAGTCCAGAAGAAAGTCTTACCTGATCAAAGATTGAAGCAATCATCAGTGTAAAAGTTCTTACAATATTTTACACTGATTACGAGGAGTTATTTTATGTAAATTATGCAACATATTACCCGGTTCATACCTTGTACCACTGTGGCGTATAAAGTACATAAAAGGTTGTCAAGATCGAAGCGGGCAAATCAAATCTACACAAAGCTCAAGATCAAACTGACAACACATTTTAACGAATTTATTACTAGTGGTAAGAATTTCTTAAATGCTCTCAACCACATTTATGTACGGACAATTCCACACCAGCTGGATCTTTACCTTTAAATACTAGATGAGGAAATGCATTAACACTTGTTTGAAGCATAGTAGTTAAACTTGTGCATTTACTCTGATTGTATTCGATGCATGGCAAATACTTCACAACTTTAAGTATTTGTTAGAATACATTAGTAACTCCAAGTTATAGATTAAATTGTATTTCAAAGGTTGTTTGAATAGTTATACATAGGTATTTATTCTGATTCTGCAACAACCTTGTATTTTATTTATACTTCAATAAATAAAATACGTTCAAAAGTATACAAGCGTGTTCATCTACCTTTACTCTATTTAAATTGTATTGTTGCTTCAGGATTATAAAGTATTGCTTCATTGAAACTGGGTCAGTAGAACTCTTTCAGTTTCAAAGGACTTACTCTTGTTCATTATTGATATAGAGGTGTCTACATGTTATTATATTTTGGGACTAACACAACATATCTATACTTTTATATAAAGCATCAACCCCCCCCCCCCCCCCTTTTTCCCCTCAAAAAAGTAGTTGATCTACCCACATTACTTCTCTCCTTTATTCACTAATTTAAACATCTTCACTTAATATACCTATAACACCCTTAATGAAATAATTTACAACATAGACCTCTCAACTCCTAAAATAACTATACTACTCTCTTTTACATCAATTACCTTTACATTAATAACCACACCACCGCCGCCCGCCGCCACCATCACCACACCGCCGCCACCACCACCATCGTCGCCGCGTTACGCGGGCATGCGTCTTGTATATATATATATATATATATATACACACACATTAGTAATAGATGTGTTTACTCCCAATAATGTTAGAGAAAAAGCTCAAAAATCAAATGAAAACAAATATATATTTATTTAAAGGCAAAAACACAACTAATTTTAAAAGTTGCCATGTCAAATATATACATTAATGTGGAATTTTTAAAAAGCAAACTTTTAACAATAAAATGTATTTATATGATTAATAATAAATTTAAACAATAACAACAATACTGACACAAATTAATTATATATATATATATAAACATGTTAAATCAACTATTTAAATAAAACATGTTAATTAAACTAATTATATAAAAACATGTTTAATTATGTATAACTTAATTCAATATTAATAATCTAAAACTATAAAATATCAAAAGTACAAGTATCATTGCCCTAAAATTATAGATTGAGATTCTCTCAAGTTATCTCAACTTAACTAGTCAAGTTGGGATAATCTTGACCCTTGGATTAAAATCAATGGTCAAGATTCAAAGATCATCTTTGAATCTTGACCATTATCTTTGAATCTTGACCATTGATTTTAATCCAAGGGTCAAGATCTTTCCAACTTGACCTCTCAAGTTGGGATAACTTGAGAGGATCCTTATCTAAATATACAATACAATGCTTTCTAGTAATATATAATAACTTTAAAAGTTCAGGGGTTAAGGCTGAAAGTTTAAATATAAAAAAGGACCTAAATGAAAAAAATATTAGAAAGTTTTCTATGGCATCTTTTTTGACTTAGGAACCCGCAACTCAAACTCCGCTACCACCACTTCAGGCTTCACTTCACACATCACCGGCGTTCTCAGGGAGTTCTTAAGATGATGCCCCAGTTTGTTTGATGACCAGGGTCGTCGCCTACCACGCCCGGTACCAGGGCTGACCCTGTTCTAGATAAGCTGGCATCACAAAAAAAAGTACAACAGTTCCTTGGTGTTGTCAACTACATGACAGACTTCCTGCCAAAGTTATCCCAACACACCATGCACCTTTTCCAATGCTGAAATAGAATCCACCAGCTTGGTCAGAAAGGCACACAGATGCAGTTAAAAGAATAAAGCAACTGGCTGATGTGATGCCCCCTTTAAAGAATCCTGCACCACGTGATAAAAGAATCCTCCAAACAGATGCCAGTGACGAGTATTGGGCAGCTTAAAGCTTAATCTTAATTGAGTGAATCTAATGAGAATATTAATTAACGGGTTGAGTGAATTTAGCAAGAATCTTAACCATATTGACCCGGGTGAATCTAGCGAGAATCCGGTCGTGTCGAGTCGTTCAACAATTACATATAAATAATTAAATATGTGTCTTGCATGTGATTTGATCTCAAACAAGTATGCTTTTATTATTACTGTTTACAACTGAAATTAATCTTTCTTCTAGGCAGAACTCCTGTATACCAACATTTGAGGCCTATTTACTACTTTATATTATATTATTTAGTTTAAATAGAAATCGTGACAACCCCCAACTGCTAGAATTACATATTGTCTTTTTACTAAACACGCGTCCCTAGGAACAATCCTGGACTTACTAACTCATTGTACTACATACGAACAAGTTCTCTGCCCGTTAGTGTGCATTATAGTTGGAAGATATTTCCTTGTACTAATATAAATTTAAAAGCACATCAGTCGCCCTCTTGTGTTGAACAGTAAAACTCCATTTCTCTTTCAAAAGGGATGACATCTTCTTTCCTATCAAAGAACTATTGGACCTATTATCATTCATCCGGAGAAGTTTTTCGTTCGCATCTGTAGGAATCTTTGTCGGTGCCGTCTTATCATTGGGCCTACTTTTGAGAGTTTGTAAGACCGCATTAGTGACTTGATTTTTGACAGCTTGTTTCCACTTTTCCGGGGGATTCCTGTTTTGAAATGAGTGCTTGGGTACACATTTTCCAGTAATGGTAGGGCCATGCTTTTCCTTTTCTGACGTTATTTTGTCAGGGAATAGTACTGACCCTTGGGCAACTTGTAGGGGTTGTTGTAGGCGACTTTTCAAGTTGGGAATAGCCATGTATATTGGCCTGGGACCTCTTTCTGAGTCGATCAAATCGTCCGAACCTGACTCATCTTCACTGGAATTTGAATCGTAGAGGATGGAGCATATGGTTCTTTCTCCTGGATTATCATCTAATGAGTATAGAGACTCAAGATCTGACACCTCTATTGGCTCAATTTTATTGATTGCTTCCATTAAAGCGTGAGTCTTCTTCTTTTCTTTGCAGTCTTTAGCAAAGTCGCCTTTTTTTGTTACAGACGTAACATCAATCTGTATCTCTTCCTCTGTCTATTTTCCATGTTAAGGAAATTCCAGTTCTTCTTGCCTCGTTCATTCCTTTTCCCTGTGGAATAGTAATCACTAAACTTTTTTAGTTTAATGACCTGCGATTTTCTAGAATGATGGGAGCAGCTACATAAAGATTCATCTTTGCAAACTGACAAAATTTCTAAAGTTTAACTACGTATTCAAAACCTTGCGGGGCGAGGGCGAGTGCCTACACTGCCCCATCCTAATTTGTCCCTGATCATTACAAAGTGTCAACACGATTTGGTCAAATATATATTATTTTCTAATATTATTAAAAGGTTGTTTAAGCAAGTCACTTAAAAGTTAAAATAAGTTACACATACACTGATACACATATATATTTATTTATTTATTTCAAAGGTTTAAAATTCTCCACTACATATATATTTGGCTAAGTTAACATAAGCAAAATAAACATATTATATTGTTATTGCTACAGTTAGCATAAACATATCTAGTCCCTGCACGATCCCGACCTAGAAAGCCCGATTAGGGCCAGCAGCCCCGAGCCTAGTTTGTGACATATTAAGATCTTTGGTGGTTTGTAAGCACTTTTGGAAGGTTGATGATAGATTCGATAAGCTTTTTTCACTTTCATTTCCAGCTCTCGTACGTCCTCCTTTTTCCACCATTGTAGTGGAAACAGTTTTTTGCAAAACAACGCTATTCACAGGCTTGGAACATGTTGCATTAAGTTCTTTAAGATCTGGGACTTTTCGAGCATTGACAGGTTCTTTCATGGTCTGAAGCAGTGATCCCGGTTTTGTGCTGAAAGTACCAAACTTGATGTTCATGGGGGCCTAAAAACCGAACAAAACCATCATGAGTGAATATTAACACAAAACCCGGTTATAACATATTCAATGATGAAAAATTCAAGAATCTTATGATTTCATTAAAAGGGTGTAGCATAAAAGAATATACAATAAGAAAAATTCAACTCTTTACCTTTGTATCATGGCCAAGGTTCCTCTTTTCTGTTGCATTCCCAAATTGGTTCATGACAACGTTGTTGCTACCAATTGACATACTTGAAGCTTCTTCAGGCATTTTCTGTGTAATTTGTGAAGCTTCCTGAATACAAATAAACATTATAATTAGAGGGAAATATCACAATTATCGTGAAAACAATAAGAAAATGAAAAGAAAAAGGTTACAATTTCCATGCATTCTTGTTTGAGTATCTTGGCAACAGCTTCAAATGCAGCTCCATTTCTTTTAGAATTTTGAACAATGTTAATGATTGAATCAAAGTTGCGCTCAATGGGGGGGTTCCAAAATTTCAACAGGTTACGCAGTTCTCCAATTGTAGTGGGCATCTGCTTCGCTACACAAGATAATAACAAAGGGACATACATTATAAGTTGATATTAAATTGCAAAATGGACAGGTTGGAGAAAAGGCCAGGATGCATTTGGGTCAAAATGGGTAATCTGTTCCTTTTTTCTTTCTTTTTTTCTATTCTTTTTCTTGACTTTTGTAAATAGTTAATCTAGTGATCTAAAAAGGTTTATTCTTATAAGATCATAACCCCAACTTTTTATGGAAAAAAAAAAACATTTCGGGTTTTATGCATATTCAAAATACACTTAGGGTGACTTTCTACCCATCTAGCATGTTCAATTTGTTTCATTTAGCTAATTTTAGGTTTTACCCATGAGAACCATTACAAAGTATATCCTGAATCAACCCGTTTACCTATGAACAGGTTGAAAATGTCACCTTAAATAACAATGTTAACAAAGAATTGAATTCAACTGCCCAAAAAGACAAAGATCCAAAAAGACAAAGATACAAAGATTATCTATTCAACTTACCAATTTCGATAAGACATTTGTTTGACAATACATAACCGGTACTTTCATCTTCTGCCCGTGCCACAATGTCTCTCCATCCACAAAGGCCCTGTATGCAATTTGAACAAAACCATTAAAATCTACGAGACCTTTCCCATTAGCGTGAGTATGAAACTTTTATAGAAATGCAAGGAAAAACGACTTACTGCAACAATGGAAAGTTGTTGACCATTGAGATCAGCAGCATGTAACCTACATAACCATAAAATAAGTGTTGCCTATAAGTATATGTTTATATTAAAAATAAAAAACCGAGATAACATGATATTATATAATTAAATAAGAAACATATTCCTGTATTACCGTAAGCAACATACCCGTATATATTGAGATACGAATACTGATCAACAACCTCTTTCTGATAAAGCTGAATGCACACATCATAACTGCGTCGATACACCTGAAAGCAGCAATAATCAAAATATTCACTGAAAGTAGCATTGAAGTAAGAAGAAAATGACAAATTCTCATGAGATACACCAAGAATAGAATGATGAAGCTTACTTCTACTAGGAGTGCTTCAGGACGTTTCGGATCAGTTGACGAAGAAAGCAACCTTTTTTTCATAAGATCATATAAATGCAAAAGATAATGTGTGTCTTCTCTTGCATATCTGTTAAAATAGAAACATAAAGATAAGTAAAAAATGAAATGTTGGGTCAAGCAGTCAAGTATGAATCTAGATTGACGTGCCTCAACATTTCGTTTGTTAGCGGGCGCACACGCCAGTCTGCTCTTTGGTATCTGCAAAAAATAAATTCCTAATTAAATAACAAGTAGCAGACTGATTTAACTTCCCAATTATTTACAAATGGGTAGATTTGGCTATATTTTTATCATCAATGATTTAAGTATTCAAAATTTAACTTAAAAAGAAACGGTCCATTTGGGTTGAGTGGATCAACAGGGTTGAAAGTTATTTGAAATGCATAAAATATAAAGAGGTCAAATATCATAACATGGTTCAGATTATTAATGTGATCATATGATTTTATAAAAATAAATAAACAAACAGAGTATTAAAATTCCCCCTTTTTATCTAAACTTATTTTAATACGTTCCCCAACCCACCCATTTTACCACCCTTAGTAACTACACTATATTTTAAACATAGAGGCATTTAGAAATCAAATTTGGTTTCTTAGCAGAAAGTGCATGCACTGCGAACAGAATGAGCCATAAACTTTGACATTGACTTTAGTCCACATTTTAATATGAAAACCGAACGCGAATATAATCTTTTACTTTATATTTATAAGAGGGAAGATACATACTCTTTATTTAGAGGCACCCCGCAAAAGTACAGCAACAGATACTCCAAAGAATTTCTCTCCATTTTCAACACCCGTGATGCCTAAAACAATATGTACAATCAGCATGAAGAGAATAGATAATGATCACGATTTCAAATTGATATATGAGGAGTTTGTGCAAACAAACCTGTCCCGTATCAAACATGTTGCATACATATATGCCAAAATCTCGTTGGAGCCACAATATATCTTTATCTGCTCCATGCATAACCTGAAAAATAATGTTATATCATGATACTGTTATAACAGGTGAACATTTTGATATAATATAAGCTACGTTTCCTAAGCAAAATACCTTTCTTTTGGTAGGATCTCTGAAAAGGTCTCGAAGATATGGACCAATATGAGCCCGAAGTTTGAGTGTATCAACAATAAAATCTTTGGTTCTTGTAGATATTTGCATCAGGCAAGTCAAACCTTGGTAAGATCTATATTGGTTGTGTTCCAAATCAACCTAAAAATAAACAGAATATGATAAAGTCAAACACGAGACACCTTAACTCCTCAAGCTCAATATTCATATGACTTCCCTTTGATTTATCAACAAAATTTTTGGTTAATTAATTCTAGCATTATTCATGTTGTTGTGACTTCATAACAAAATCAAACAAAATTTCAAATAGTGTGTTTGAATGTAACAAGTCAAACCAGCACAATTACCGCAAATTCATTGACGACGCGCAACTTATGAACGAGCTCCCTCAAGTCTTTTTCTTCTTGTACAAGCTCAAATGGCATAGTCTCAACTGGAGGCGGCTTTACAGGCTCGATTTTGCTCACATTTCTATCAATAAAGTTGAAAACCGAAAACTTCTCCTATAAATACAGAAAAAAGTAAAACATAGATATAAAAATTTATACATTACATAACAAAAAACAGTAAAAATAACTTTAAACGTGTATGGTTTAAACTTTAAACGAAATAATTTCTTGAAATCATGAGAGCTATTTGTTGCATGCTTTTTTTTTGTCCATGATCACAATTACACAAAATGACCAACAAATTTTGTCACCGATGACACTAAAATCACCAACAAATTTTGTCCAAGATCATATATACATAACAAGTTAAAGATCAACCAACTCTTTTTTTCTTGCTTCCAGTCTAATCTATTATTCCATCATATTCTAATAGATTAAAAATAAAAAAACTAAAGCAAAAGCATCACATTACAAAATGAAAAAACAAAGAAAATAAACTAACCAATGGATGTATGAGCCTTGATCCATCCTCACTCCTTTGCAACCAAACATGCTGAAAAGGCTGGTTCACATTGTTCACCACTATATTATACACATCTTGTGGCTTTGGAATTGAGCCAATATGAAAAGGCATTTTCGCCTTTTGTGTTCCCATCTTTCCTTTATCATCCATTGTAACAACCTTCATAGATAAATCATTACCTTTCATGTTAATACCTTGCTCATTGCGGGACTGGATATCGTTGACATAGTTACAATAATTATTTTCAACTGCCAAATCTTTGCCAATGAATTTCTCTTCTTCTTTTCTTATTGGACTAATAAACTGATCACCACTCCCATGATTGATATTAGCTAACCAATACTTATAAGCTTCGTAATTATCAAGATAACAATCTTTAGGCACAACAATGTTGTTATTTCCATATGTATTGTCATACACAACTGTTTGGAAAATATATTGGGGATATTTAAAAGTTTCTTGAACAGGGTTTATAAAATCTTGAAAGTTGCCAAGATAATCTTTTTGAAGATTATATGCCCATAATTTGTCACACCCAACTGACTGAACAACATGTTGGGACTGTTTATAAGTTTCTTGAACTGGGTTTTTAAAATCTTGAAAAAAGTTAAAATCTTTATAACTGCTGCATGGCTTGTTTCTTGGAAACCCTGAAAAATAGCTACTTTTATCAAGTGGTAAATTCTGGGTATGGGTTTCTCGAATGAAGGATGAACTCATAACTCATAAAATAAAGAAATCTTGATAATAATAATAAATATATAGGTTTCTTTAATGTCAACAATAGTCGATCCCGATTTATGAAAACAAACTTGGGGGCGGAAATTGTTAAAAGGGTTTAAGGACTTTTATAGTGGTTGGGTTACGGTAAACGAAGAATGTGTGTTAACACATAGTTTACTTGTGTTGGTGTAGGGAAGTCAAAAGTGTGTAGATGTAAAAAAAAATAATGTATAAATTACATGAAAGTTGTGCAACTTTTATACACATCGAAAAAGATTTTACCACAATATGTAACGTTTTACAATCCTTTATAGTTTTGGTTGAAGTTGTATTTTTGTGCGTATAGTATTTCCTTAATAACTTGCTAAACAATTTAGTTGATCCGTAATTAATTCAAACTGAAATTGTATATTTATTTTGGATAAGGTATGCTTTTTTGGTAAGTTTCCTTTTGCCAAAAGTTTTGTTGAGATTTACCATATCATGCATTAAATGTTTTGCGTTATTTAATTTTCAATTTTTAAGGGATAGGCATAGGGTTTTTTTTATTTTTTATTTTTAATTTTTTACCATAAATAAGTGTTTCATCTATACTATTATATAAAAATTTTAACCCCTCTAGAAAGAAGTTAGATTGTTGGGATATGTAATTTTAATAAATTAATTTATACCATTAGTTTTTTATCTTTTAAAATATTTCTCTATCTCATTAACATCAATTACCTGCACCACTCGACGCCGTCACCACCACCAACAGTCGCCGCCGCCGCCACCACACCATCGTCGCATTGTGCGGATACTCCTCTAGTTTAAATTAAAAAGCTACCATATATTACTGAAACTAAGAAAGAGATCTAAGCTAGATTAAGGTAGAAAATGATGAAAGAAAAAGAGTGAAATTCGTCTGTCAATAATGGAAACGATTAAACATGTTTAAATTTATAGATTTTACGCGATATATATCAACTCATATAAATAACTTAAATGTATTTGCTCTTAACTGGTTTTAATTCAAAATTTGTGATTTATTGTATTCAGTATTATCTTAACCATTCTCAAGTTGCCTTAGTAATCTATACTATTATATAAAGCAAACACTCACCCCCTTTTCAAATGATGATTCAATCTACCTATTTTACCCCTCGCCTTTAAACATCTCCGCTTGATATACCTATAATACCCATAATGAAATTAATTTACAACATCTACCCCTTAACTCCTAAAATAACTACACTAACCCCTTTTATATCAATAATTTTTACATCAATAACCTACACTACTCGCCTCTGCCTCCGCCACCACAAGTCGCCACCACCACCACCTGTTGCCGCCACGACCACATCACCACTACCACCGCCAATGCTACCATCATCGCCGTCGTATCACGCAGGCATTCACCTATGTCTCATAAAAGGTTGGAGCTTAAACTTTATTGGATAAATAAATTGTAATGATTAGAAAAAGAAAGTTTAGTAATGGTCACATACATACGGTTAGGTTACCTATATTGGAGTCTAACCAATGTTTTATAAACCTTTTAGTTGAATCGGTCGGATGTTGAAAAACGATTGAGTTGGGAGGTTTAGCCGTGTTGACTAATCAACGTGTATTCTCATAAAACTGTTACTAAAATTGTTATAATTCAACGAAAATACATTTACAATCCACTCAAAATAAAACCAAATAGTTACAAACTTACAATCTAACAAAAATATATGTTTGAAATTACAAACAACCCAAAATAAAATTAAAATATAACAAGAATAATATTTAATTTAAAAATACAAACAATAATAATGACAAGATTAAAAAACTCAAAATGACCTTTAGAGAAAGTTTTGCCTTTAAAAATGAAAAGGTTTTGTCTTTAAAAAAGAAAAAAAAAGGTTTTTTACCAACCGATTCAATTGGAATAAACCAGCCGATTGAACTAAATTACCCCACAAGTTAAATCGGTCAACCGACCCGGTAACGGTTCAACTCATTCGAATCAGTTTTTAAAACGCTAAGTCTAAGACATTCTCATGGTAGCCTGACCAAAATCTGTCCACATTTTTTTATTCCAAGTTATTTTATTTTCCAGACTATTCTTAATAGTGGATATGTATATAGATGATAAATAAAAAGCTCATTTAGAGCACTCCCAAGTCCCAAAATACCTCATCAGTAGCCTCATCACTATCATTATCAGTTATTCTCACGTCAGCACATCTTTATTGACACGCATATAAGACATCACTGTCATTGGATTTTATCACTTCCATCGTTACTTAATTTGTTACTATTATCAACTAAACACAATAATTTAAAAAACACTTATTTATAAAATAAAAATAACATTAATAAAAACTACATTAATAAAAAAAACAGATATTAATAAAAAGAACATTATTAAATAAAATACATTAATAAATTATCTATGTAAATTTTTGAGAGAATTATATAAAATGGGTGTATGATTTTGGAGAGAAATTGAGAGAATTGATAGTGAATTGGGAGTGATTATTGTTGTTGTATATATAGAGTAAAAATGTAAAAATAAAATGGAAAAAAAAAATCCAAGCGCGGGTCCCCCTCCTCTCATCACAAACTCATCGGTAAACCGATGAGATCAAACCAATGCACAACTGATGTGAAGATGCTAGTGGCGTCGGTTAAAGGGCAAACCGATGAAGCTACTCAAAAGCCAACCGTTTCACCCCATTGGCACCACTCTTAGGGATTCTTACTAAAAATGTTGCAAATTGCATTTTTGGTGATAATTTTGTTTTAGCTAATTACTTAAAACCGAGATCCGTTAAGTCAATAAATAAGATGAAATACGAAAGTTATGATGTTTAGTTGAATTAATGTTTAGACTTTAGAGAATGTATAGTATGTGATGGAATTGAAGAACTTACTTGAGTAACTTGGATTGCCAATGACAATTGTCGTAATAAGTGAAAGCGATAGTTTGATCTAAATAGAAAGAAGTAGCCTTCCTTTTGATAAAGAAGTTGATGTTTAAAACAACACGAGTATCTATCGTTTCACATTGAAAACCGACAAAGAAGTCGTCTTGCTTTTCATGCTCACTCAACTATCTTTTTGTAATCATCATCTATTTATTAAATATATACCCACGTAATGCGTGTAGTTATACAGTTTTTACGTAGAGACAAAGTTAAAGGTGACGACATCTGCCTCCGTCGACCGCTGGTGATTAGTGGTGATGTAAAAGAAGACTTTTAACTTTTAATTTCACTATCGAAAAAAAATTATATTTTTGTTGTTGACATATTTTATTGCATGTAAATAACCTACCAAACACACATCCTTCTGTTTTACCCAATGTTTTAAAAACCGGATTTTTCATCGAACCGGTCATTCTACCGCGCCCAGGTCGGGCCGGCCGGTTCGACCGGTTGGTTATTTTATTTATTTTGGTTAAATTTTTAATAAAAACGCTACTAAACTTGTTACAATCCACTCAAAAATAATACCAAATAGTTATAATCCAAAAAAAAATATATGTTTTAATGTTCACAAACAATTAAAAATAAAATTCAAGTATACACATCATCATAAAAATTACAAAAAAAAATAATAACTAAAAATAAAAAAAATAAAAAGGAAAACCGGTTGAATCGAACCTGTTGAACCGGGAAAACCGGCTGGTTCGCAACAGTGGAAAAAACCGCCAAAAAATCAGAGTTAAAAAACCGGTCACCCGACCGCGCATCGGTCCGACCGTTCGAACCGGCCGGTCTGGTCCGGTTTTTAAAACGTTGGTTTTACCACCGCTAGCTATTAGAGTATACCAGAATGTCAAAAAAAATTGTCATTTTGCAAAAAGAAAAAAAATTAAGAAATCGTCAAAATATGCATAACTTGGCCATATAATGTGAGTACGATACTAGTTATAATCATAGTTATAACTCAATTATAAAATAATTCGAAACACACAACTTAATAGATTACTAGAATCATACCCTCGCGATGCACGGTGGTTGATAAGTTCTTAAAAAAAATTAATTTTTCATTTTAATATAAAGTAAATTAAAAAAGCTTTATAAACTTCAATTGGTACATGCGTCAAAATTTGGCGTGGCCAACGACTTCACCAACCACCGGCATTTTATTGTCTAATATATTTAAACTTCACCAACCACTTGCATTTTATTGTCTAATATACGGGTATGTAAAAATTTATGTTTATTAATTGTTGATGATGAAAATGTTTAAATATATAAATAAATATAAAAATAGTAAGCTAAAAAGGTAATATAGTAATTTTCATATACTTAGAAAAATCCAAAATATAAAACATAGCCCAAATGCGTATAAGATGGTATAGATAAACAAAAAGTAAAATTAAAGTTATGGACCAATTGTATATATATATATATATATTCAAAAGAGCTTCATCCACTCCATTCCCAAAGGCTGCTCCCAGCCATCGCGTCGTTGATGCATCTTCACCATGTCGTGGGACGACGTGGATGGCACATGGTGATGGTTTTCTTTTATTTTTTTTATTTTTTTTTTTTGTGTCTATAACTGTATGTTTATAATGTTTATATATACAAATATAGATACACTTGGTAATAGATCAAGTGGTCACCTGTCATTGCTTATGCGGGTCTCCATTGTAGGATCATCCTAACAAAAAATTGGCACGGGTTCAATCTTCGTCTCAAACCGGATTTAATCGACTCCATGTGGTGGTATCCGTTTGGGTGCATTTACTTCGGTACACTAAAACCCTTGTAAGGTGGTTGTGTAGTTACCAATGCGGTACAAGGAATTAAAGGGTTCCTTCTGATTTACCTTTTTTCTATACTCCCTTATAAAGAGTTTACCCCTTATAGATAATTTAACTTACAACATCTATCTCTAACTCTTAAAATAGCTACACTACTTTAATGAATTAACTTACAACATCTATCCCTAACTCTTAAAATAGCTACACTACCCCTTATACATCAATAACCTACACTACTCGCTGCTACCATCACCACCACCACCAAACCGCCGATGCTACCACCATCGCTGCCGAATCGCGCGGGTATCTATCTAATTTTTTTTATATATAGATGTTATGTGAAATTGTGAAGAAGAAAGTCTTCGAAAAAAATATAATAGTACGTTTCTTTTTTTATTCCTATCAATAATCATGGTAGGGCCTGCTGGCAATATCGAGAGGGGTGTTCATGGATGGGAAATGCTAAGACCAATGGGAGTGGGGAAGCCCCCCATAAGGGCATCTCGCGTCATGTGTCGGATGAGATGGCAAGGGGGCATTCCCCACTTTTTGTGGGAGTGGGGAAGCCCCAAAGGAAGCCCCTTTGGGAACCACCATTTAATTATTTTATACTTGTAATTAAATTAAGTTTTAATATATTAATAATATAAAAATAAAATAAAATTAAAAAAAACATTAAAGAACGTGAATGGCAGACAAAAAAGTGCAAGGACCCCACTTTTTATTCTTTTTCTACCATATTAATAATATAAAAAAAAGTACAAATGTGGCAGTAAAGAAACGAGCGTTTTGTTTGTAACGTGGCACGGCAAACAATGTTCAAGAACGCCCCTGGGGGCGGTGATGTGGGGCGTTCCACATCAAAAAAGTGAAAAAAAACGCCCCCACTCCGGATGGTCTAACAAAACTAAATCAAGTTGTTTTTTCATCAAGGATTCATGTCAGCATGATTCATTCACATAATCACATTTATATGTCAATTCTCTTATAGGTATTTTAAAGGCTGTCAAAAAGTAAAATGCCATTTGAATATGAAATCTCAGTAATACGAGTAGAATTAGCAAAACATTTAAATTGATGATGGTTTTAAAAACAACTTTATTTTGAATGAAAATAAAAATTACTGCCAAGTAATCAAATTTATCTTTCTTAAAAAATACTTTCAGTTCTCTACAAAAATTGTGTAATACATAAATATAAAATTCTATATACCTTCGAAACTGTATTATTTACACCCATCCACACAATACAATCGTAGAATACCTCTAGAGGTCGAATACATTTTTGTAATCCATAGCCAATTTCAAGTTTTACTAGTAGTAAGTAGTAACCGACACATACACATAGCACTCGTATTGCATTATCTATTTGGGGAAGAAACCCCCTTTGCCTTCACAGACATCGCTACCTTATCAGCAATCGAAACTAACTTCATCTACGTCTCATCAACAACATCGGGAATCGTATGTGAGCGTTGTTAATGATTATATATGTACAGCATTCCATATAAACATACAAGTCATGCACCGTATGACATTTGATCTAACATAAGAAATGACCAGAAAAATTACCAACAACATTTTCAGATATCAACATGGCTAATACAGATGTACAAAAGCTAACTTCCAAACAAATTTATGCAAATATTACCTATATTTTTAAACAATTTTCTATCTCTACACTCCACGTAATTCACCTTATTTATATAATCGTATATTCTCAATAGTATATCTATTTCCAAAATATAGTGGGACTAGAGTGAAGCGAGTTACTCATTTTTCTTCTCCGATTCTTTAGGAGTTTCTTCTGTTTTTTGAACTACTACTTCAACTGGGATAACTGGGATAGAGTCCCACCATCCTTTCAATCTCCGGTTCCCCATTTCGTTTTTCTTGTCTCTACGATCTTCCGGTTTCAATGTCAATGCAAAGGTAGATAATAAAACTGTCATGATGATATATTTGAGAGGAATGAAAACTAATATGACTGCACATCCAAGCATAGTGGTAATCACCGCATCTGTGTGCTGCATCACATACAATAGGTCAAAGTGTTGGATTAAAGTAACATTTGGAGAACAATCAAAAGAAAATGAAGAAATCTAGAAAGACACAGTTTAATAGCGATCTTAACAAGTAACAACATATCTTGTTCATGGTGTTGTACTTAGGGGTGGCGTCACTGATTGACTTGTAATTGGGTTATTTGTAACAGGTCAAACCGGCCAAATAAAAAATCTGGTAAAACATAAGCAGGTCAACTACCGGATTGAACTGGTAGAAGAATTCCCAAAATGCCCAATTGTTATTTTTATTGCATAAAGCCAGCCTCGTCATTTAATTAAAAAATTAGATTATCATTGAACTGATATAACTTCTGTTATAAATATGACAGTGTAATTGCTTATAAAACTAATGGTTTAGACAAAATGTGTTTTGGGTCAACCCAGTTCAACTAGCTAAAGTTGTCTTTTCTTTGTAACATACATGAACTAAAGTGTACTTGTGGTTTTATACCTTAGGGGCATTGGCAAGCCATATTGACCATATTTTGAGTATTGAAATGTTGATCAACTGCATAATTTTGTAAGTAGTGTTGATTGCATGTTGTGCGGCTACTATACTATCCATTGTTGTCTGGTCAGCAGGAGTGGGTACAAAAAACTTAGTTTGTTTTCCTACTTCGTCTTTTCTTGCCCAAATCATCTTCGAAACCATCCACAATAAAGATGCTGCTATGGCCTGCCCAACCCACTCTCTGCACACAAAAAAAAAGGTGCCATTTAATTGCAATCACATTTTCTTACGAAGGGGTCGATTCGGGTCAAGTTCTATTTATAACATGCCAAACAGGTTAATAGAAAGTAGCTTCAAAGGAAAAAAGTCAATGGGTCAAACCAACCCAAAGTGTAATTTTAATGCACAAAACTTATTCAAAATAATTAATTTATTTTCACACCGAAACTTGTAATCATATTTTACAACAAAATATTTATACAAAAAAAAAAAAGAACTGTACAAGTTTTTATGGGTCAAAAAAAACCACCGCGGCCAAAAACTCCCCTTTTATAACATTACCCACCCTTCTAGAGAGTTTACTTAGATTCTGCAGTCACTTACTTGTAGACAACGAGAAGTGAAGTGCCAAGCATCATAATGGTGGTTACAGGTCTCTCCCACTCAATAACCTCTTGAAACCATGGCAACACACTTTTGAATGGCTTAATGAGCTCCTGTAAAACAAAAATTAAACTGAAACACGGAACGCCTCAAAAACATGTCCATTATCTATATAGAAGGGGAAAAAATTGATGTAAAAACCATATCCAAAGTAGTCTAGTGGTAAGGCGTCCTTATGGTTTAAGAGGAGATCTGGGTTTCAACCTCATAGGGTAAAAATGGCAAGGGAGAAAGTATGGAAATGGCCATGGGAATACCGGTTAAGCCGTGTAAATCAGAGCCAAAGGCTTGCTTTCCCCCCGTAACCTGAACAGGGATCCCTCTATGTTGACCCGTTCGTAAGAAAGTTGATGTGAAGTAGTAGATTTTTTGTTGAAAGAAATAGTACAAAAACTGCAACATAATTTGCACACATACATGTGCTAGCAAAACCTGATAACCACTATAAATTAGAGCTGGCAATACCTCGTTCATCACTAATGAACGAGTCGGTCAGGGTTGTGCTGTATTTAAAACGGGTCAAGTTAGTGCATACAACCTCCTAAACTAGTTACTATTATTATTGAAATAATGTCGTTTCAATAATAATACATTAAATATTAGTTATTTATAATTATTATTGAAGAAGGAAAAGATAAGTGTTCGCAGGTCAACTTGAAAAAAGAACTTAAAGAAGTCACATTTGTTGCCTGTTGTCTGACCCACCCATTTTACCACCTCTAGTACCATGAATTATGACAATAAGATTTTTAAGAATTGTACCATTAATACAAGAGCACTGTCACCAATACCATCATCTTTGAGCTCATCGGTAGTAGCTTTAGCAGTATTGATTTCTTTTGCTTCCTCTCTTACTTGTTCAACAGCTGTCTCCAAAGACTCTATATTTTCGGGTTGATTACTTACAATTTCAGATTGTTCGGGCCCTACTTCTGACTCAGCACATGGGATACAAGCCTGCGAGACATTCAGGTTTCGTAATATAGAGCTAGCACTGCATGGGTGTCCACTTCTAACTGTTTTTAAGCTCTCAGCAAGCTTTTCTAAAACATGGCTCCCTGTAGGCAACTCATCGAACAGTGTAAAAATCAAAAAACTTTCTGGAGTCGGTGGAGAAATTCTTAGCATTTCTCGAGCTGCATGGAGTCTTATTATTCCTAATATGGTCCTTGCATGCATCTCCCATTCTTGTAGGGGAGATTCCACCCTAAATTTTGCCAAAAACTTGTGCAATAATAAAATTTCCTTCACGAGAGCAAGCCAATGGTCGCGTCTTGTTGAGCTAGTCAATTCTGGGAACTCAATCTGGAAACCGTCTTCCCTGAAGAATTTCAAGAAAAAAATATATAAAATTACAAGAGGATAATGTTTTGTTAAAGTAATCAATCTCATATTATTCAGTACATGAAGTAGTAACTATTCTCACAGCTCAGCAGACTCGTAAGTAATGGCTTTGTCGAAAAGAGGAGCACCAAAAGGACCTGTGGCTGCTGGTTTAATTGATTGTTTGATGTCCTTTGACAAGTCAAGTTTAAATGCATCTTCGTATGACACTGAACCCGATGCCTCAAAGTATAGTGCATAATTTGTTAACGTAAGCCTACCTACAAAATTCAGTTATGTAAGAGTAGCACAAGCGTATCATCTCACATTTCTTATAGTATAGGTGGACATTGGGCAGGTCAGCTAACGGGCAACAAGGAAAACTTTTTATACTGGCGAAAAGCTTTCGGGAAGAGGGGTAATCTTGTGTGTAAGCATAGCATTTCTGGTGGAACTCGCCCAACCCAACTAAGAACCACCGAACATGACAAACACATCTTTTTCCTTTGGGGAGGGTACTCCGAAAGTCCGAACACATTTGTCATATTTGAAAGAATCAACAGATAAGTTGTATGTTAGTTATGATTACAAAGATATATAAATCCAATAATGATGTTAAAAAAAATCATTAATACGATATCGTAGGTACTAGGTTGTATTCATTAAAATACACTAGGGGTGAGTGACTTTCTACCATTTTGACCCGTTTCCCTTTTAGCTAATATTGCTATCCACCTAATTGACCTGCTAGAAATAAAACAGTAGCCCGAATCGACCCCTCATAAGTAAATGGGTCAAAATTGTCAACTGAATGTAGAAGTGCCAAAAGAGAAAGGAAACAGAAAATCCAACACAAACCAGGCCAACTTTGTTTCCCAATATGACGTATCACTCTCTGTGAACTTGCAGTCCCCTCAACGTGCAGAATGAACTCATCATCTGCCATTTCAACATTCCTTGGTGTTGCTTGCTTTTGCAAATGTTGTACACATCTGATAACAAGGCCAGCCAAATTGAAAAACCAAGTTTAGATTAAATAAATTAATCATCAAGACCATTATGGCACATTTTCATATTTCCTCTTATTTCACAAAATAGTTTATCCAGAAACAAAACAGTATATAGATGTTACTTGTCAATTTCTTGAAGGAATTTGTCGTAAGCGGGAAAATGAAGACGGTTTTCTGTAGACGCTGTTAGTGTCTCAAAAGTAAATCTCCCGTTAATAAAATCGGCCACCAAAGGAACCAATGATCCCAACCATACAAATGCATGTTCTCCCGCACTCGGTTTATTGTTAACCTACCAATTCAACATATATGATTACAAAGGATAACATATAGGTACTTGAAAATGGGAAGCCTTATGACCAACTACAACTGTTACATGGCCTTGTCTGTTGGAAATATAATACATGAATGAACTAATTTTTGGAACACTACGTGGAATATGGATGCAAAAATGTGTCTTACAAGGAGGGGCATGATGTCTGAATAGAACAGGGGAATCTCATCTTGTTTGTTTGACGTATTTGCAGTTGTATGTTGCTTCCTTTCTTCTTTCTCTTTCGCCACACATTCCTAGCCATTATGAAAAAGTAAAATATGAAGTCAAAAGGTCAATGTATGTTGATAAGTTACCTTAATGTGATTTATTAACATTGAGAGGGATGAACTTTTCTTATGATAGTGAATTGATGCTCATAATTCGGTGAATAGAAAATCCGCAAGTTGCAAAAACACACAAGTAGATGAAAAACCCACCAATTTAATTTATCCAAGTCTTAAATTTGAAATGAGTAAAGAAAAAAAAAATGGCAAATGGTCAAATGGTTCATAAAGGCATAAACATATTGAGAATGCAGCGGTCAAGTAGGTAAAACAGTTGGTGAAAGATATTAAATAGGTAAAACTGAAGGCTCGCAATTCATGTCATGTTTAGGTTGACAAGTTCAGGTCAGCATGTTGGCGGGTTTATATACCCCAACCTAATCCAACTCATTTAGTATATTGTGTCGAAAAGTTGAACATTCAATAAATAGGTTAATTGTGTTCACTTGTTTACCACACATACTATAATCAAAAGGTACATGATAGATATGAAATATTCGAACATTTTTAAATGCACAAAATAGAGATTATGCCACAAACGTCAACCAAAAACATCCCATTTATTATGCATGTTAGACGTATTGACACGTTTGTTACCCAAGCCAGTTTAACCACAACCATTTACTCGTATAAAGTCAATCAAATCCAACATCCTCCTTAATTTGTGTTAAAAACTAAAAACTCACACCTTCCAGGCTTCCATTCTTCCAATAACATCATTAACCACTACACCCCGACATATAGCTCCCACCCGGCATTCCTTCAATCTGTAACCTCATTCTTTGGGGCTTAATTTAGTATAGCCTATCAAATAGAAAGGAATCAACAATTTTTTAAACCTTCTATTCTTCGAGTTTATATATCGTTCAAAAGATCAACTATTTAACATTTATATATTGTTAAATTGCACCAAGATGTAAAGGACATTCACCAAAATGGCATTATATGTAATAAACTAATCTTTTTTAACTGCCTTTCAATGTAGCAAGCTTTTATTCCGTATGTGAGTAACCTTCTATAGCAGGTAAAGTAGTGGCATTACACTACTTTGGTTGGTATGATGTGGCAGTGCCATGTCACTATTATACATGGCACAAAAAGTCACTTTAATTACATATACATTTGCTATAGAAACCTACTTACATGCATTTAATGGTTTGTTACATGATAAGATTAACAAAAACAAATAGTTTGTTACATTTCAATGACAAATTCGACGTACGAAATGCTCAATAAAACTGTAATTTGAAGAGTACGTACCGAATGAGATTGGTCATCGAGGGTTGTGGGCGTCTCCCAAGCGAGCATCATATCGAATGTTAACCGACTAAAGGTTCCTTCCCTAATCGATTGTTCAACATCTTTGCATATTTCATACAAGGTTTTTGAGCAACAATATTCCACTAATTTCCTCGAATAATCTTCTCTTTTCATTTCCCCTTTCGATACTTTTTCGAACTCTTCCACCAAACCGCTCACCGGCTTTTCTATTCTCCTGCAAATTAATTTTCAATCAATTAAAATAAAAAATAATTAATGCACATATATAACAAATTACATAATATGCATATAATAAATACATACATACTTTAATAATATATATATATGCATATAACAAATTAATACTTTTGCACTAAAATACGTATAATAATGAATATATAACAAATAATTATGAAAACCAGACATGGGTCAAAAATCTATGTAGTAAATAAATTAAATAAAGATTTGGATCGGTTAATTACGTACAGAGCGCAACGTTGGAGAACATCCTCAGCGATTGAAGATAAATTATGCCTCTCCATTTAATTTGTTGAAGGAATATATTTTATAAATTTTTATAGATATAGATTTGGATTAGATAGACAGATACATACATATATATTTGATATTTGATTGATATATTTGGATCTTGTAACGGATTAGATTGTACAAATGATGATCAGTTTGCAGGAGGAGTGGGGTGTGTGTAATACGAAAATTGGTGACACGTGGCGAGCATGCATGATTTCAATTTTTCAGGCCTTCCTTGTCATTGCCATCCTCTCAAAATTCTCTTCTAAGTTAAAAGTTGCGAGAGTAGTGAGTTGTTTGTTGGTGGAACTTATTCATGGTTGAAGCAATTTTAATTTGTCAATTTTATTTTTTTTAGAACGACGAGTTAGTCGTTAGTGAGTGGGTATTTACAGTGACATTCAAGCGGGCAGTATACAGACCCCGATTTACGATTCATGTTCTCTCGTTACCACCCCTAAAATGTCAATAGAGAAAGCAAATTCAGAAAGAAAGCGAGTCATTTTAGTCCGTAATCTTGTAAAAGAGGGTTTCAACTAAGAATTTCAATTTTTGAGGATCTTAATCCTTCATCAAATTAATGTTTTCTAAATCGATATTTCACGCATAAGAAATGATTTTTAGTCACAAAATTAGTGCCTACAAATTATTTTACTCATGTAATCGTTAAATGATAGAATAAGGTAAGAGAAATTGGTATATACAAGTGTCATAATTTATATGCGTAAGACAGTGGAAGATCTTGACAAATATAATAGGGCAACTGTGAAAGGTCTTGGATTTTGAGGGGCCTTGTTTTCTAAAACTTTTTAGTTGTATATTAACGAGGAGGTATGTCTGCGCGTTGCTGCGGGTAGATTTTTTTAAATATTTTGATAAGAATCATATCGCGTTGCCGCTTTTTTTTTCCCTTAACCTAAAAGGTAGTTGATCGCAATATAATATTTATATTAAAGCAAAAAAAGATAATTTGATAACAATGATATAATGTTACGTATAAACATAATATATAATAATACTTTTATTAATGCAAATAACAACATTTCGATAACGATAATATAATGTGTTCCAACAGTTATATTAACCAAAACAATGACACTATAATAATAGTTATATAATATATCCCTATATGTGAAATAACAACATAATATATAATAATTGACAAAGCCGAGATTATGGGGGGAAAAAAACCTCATAAAAAGAAGCTGAACCCAAAGTTAGATATAGTTAATTATACAAAGCAAATAACAAATGAAAAATAAACATTATTTAAAAGTATGATTTAAAAAGAAAAAACTAATAAAAAAAAAACCTAAAAAAGAAAAGCTAAAACTTAAAGTTAGATATAGTTAATTGTAAAAGGGAAAAAAAAACATTAGCTTAAAGAATGACCTAAAAGTTAAAAAAAAATTATATTAAACATTAGGTAAAAGCATGACCAAAAAAGAAGAAAACAAAAACCGATATAATCGTTAAAAGTTATATATAACTAATTGTACAAAGCAAAACATAAATAAAAAATAAACATTAGATAAAAGCTTGACCAAAAAATAATAACTTAAAAAAAAAAATCAAACACAAGCAGCCTGACAGACAGCTACACAGCAACCTAACAGCATGGCAGCTAAGAAGATTCATTATTGAACAGTGATCTCCTCACGATGCACACTTTCATAGGCAAAGTTTAAAATTGTAATATAGGTAATACATTCTCTACCTGGCATAAGTTTCAAAGTCAAAGTTTTATTCATTCATTCATTCATATTAACTACAAACCACTTTTCTTCAATCTTCCCTAAAAAATTCATCGTATTTCCAATAATAAAGAAAAGACTATATATATCTTCATGGCAGAAAATAAGAGCAAGATATTGATCATCGGAGGAACCGGGTACATAGGAAAGTTCATAGTAGAGGCTAGTGCGAAAGCTGGGCACCCGACTTTTATTTTGGTCAGAGAAACCACAACAAAACATCCCGAGAAATCCAAGCTTATTGACAACTTCAAAAATCTTGGTGTCACACTTCTTATTGTAAGATATATACATATACATATTATGTATATACTATTATACTATATCATAGTACTCGTGCAATATGGCGGATAAATCTTGTTCATTTACTGTGTTTAATGATTGTAATAGTAGGTGGTTTAATAATTTGGTAGATTATGCGACTTGTGACTTCCACCTTTTTGGAAAGTAGGATAAAGAGGTTATTTCATTTAATTAGAAAATAGTTAGTATTTATAAGTTATTTTTTTGGACAACTTACGCATGTTTTAAATTATGAAAAAACTTACTTAATTTTTATAAAACATATTTATGTATTTTTTTTTAGAACTAAAAGTTAAAAAATGTCCTTAACCACACTTTATTTTTATTAAAACTAAATTATTAGCTTTGGATAATGTTAATAAATGCTTTGTAAATGTTGCTAATTAATTGCCTCCTATAACTAGATATAGAGCAATTGAGTTTTTATGTTTAGGGATAATTTGGACATTCCCAAATTTGAAAATGTAAGAAAAAAAGAAAATGGTCTAAACTCTTTATAAAGGTTTATATATGGTGAGTGTGTGATATTATTATGTTTCCTTGTGATAAAGTTATATAAATGTTGAAGATTACATGGTTTTTGAATCTGGTGAAAATATTTAGGGAGATATTCATGATGATGAAAGTTTGGTAAATGCAATCAAGCAAGTAAATGTTGTGATCTCAACAGTAGGTGGAGAATTGGTAGCTGACCAAGTCAAGCTCATTGCAGCTATTAAAGAAGCTGGAAATGTTAAGGTAAAGTTACTGGATTAAATTGCAGTGAATTTTATGACAATTGTTGCTACTGTATAATATATTTTATACCAGTGTAAAAAAGTTTTCAAGGTATTCATTTTACGTAGTAACTAACAAAACGTTATCAGTTTGATGTACATAATTACCTCGTATGTAAACAGTAAACTGATAACAAGAAACCTGTTATCTAATGAAGTGGCGGCACATTAATTAGTTCACCGGAGGTAATTTACATGTATAAAACATTTTGTAAATTCATTGTATCTAGTATTTTTAGGCAAAGCTAATTATATTTTGATGCAATTTGCTTTTTGATTAAATTATATTGATATATACATAACATAAATATAGACACAATGGTAATAAGAATGCGATTCTATAAACCTTAACAGATTATGAAAAACTATTAGTAATAAATTATTCGTATAAGACTATAAGAGAATATGTAAGTAAATGAAAGAATTGTATATGTAATTAACATACAACAAGTTGTTGAGTTTATAATTTTGAATACTTAATACAGAGATTTCTACCTTCGGAGTTTACCACCGACGTAGACCGTGTCACTGCGGTCGAGCCAGCAAAGAGCGCTTTTGAGGCAAAAGCGGCTATCCGTAGAGCCATAGAAGCCGCAGGAATCCCACACACTTTTGTAGCATCCAATGGTTTCGCCGGCCAATTTTTACCCACACTAGCGCAAATGGACACTTACACAGCCCCAAGAGAGAAACTAACCATCTTGGGGGATGGAAACCCGAAAGGTACAATCTTCAGTTCTTCAATGCATAAAATTTAACATGCTAATGCTATGAGACGACTTATATAATCTACATTCGGCTTTTTTTCTTTCTATCTAGCCATTTTTGTCAAAGAGGAGGAGATAGCTTCTTGTACCATTAAAGCAGTTGATGACCCGCGTACCTTGAACAAGGTATTGTTCTTCAGACCTAAAGGTAACATAGTTTCGTTTAACGAACTTGTTTCCATTTGGGAAAGCAAAATTGGAAAGACCCTTGAAAAAACATATATTTCAGAGGAGCAACTTCTCAAAAACATCCAAGGTGAGTTCAACAAAAAAAACACAGTTAGACCGTTTTAGCTCAAAATACAGTAGTATATAATGTCGTGGGCTAGTTATATTGAAACTAATATAATTGTTTGTTTCTGCAGAGGCTCCATTTGGGTTAAGCCTTATAATGTCCATACTGCATTCTGTTTTCATCAATGGATGCACAACAAACTTTGAAATCGAACCTTCATTTGGTGTGGAGGCTAGTGAGCTCTATCCGGAGTTCGAGTTCACCAGTATCGATGAGTATCTTACCAACATGGCTTGAAGTCTTTACTTACTTCGTCTCTTCTAATGGAATAAATGTTTACCTTCTGTAACACAATGGTTGTAATTAATGTTGTATGTTCGTCATATCTTAATTTCCATCTTCTTCCTTTTTGTAATATTTTATAGCCATGAACTAAATTTACATAATCTTTTTGTAATCATTTAAATCCCTGAATTATAAATTGATCACAAAAGCTGCTGGACGATCGGGATTATAGGGTCAAGTGGTCAACCATGTTGTCAAGTTACAAATTAATGTTATATTGATATAAATGCCCTTAAAATCTATCATTTAACTCCTAAAATAACTATATTATCCTATACATCAATAATCTACGCTACTCGCCGCCTCCATCACCACCCGTCGTCGCAGCCACCACACCGTTTTCGCATTGCGCGGTAAACCCTCTAGTTAGGTAAAATATAAAATGGTCTAGCAAGAAACTAGAAGTTAGAAACTCCAATTAACACGTAAATGAAACCAATCACCAAACGTGACCATAATAATAATGCAAAACCTGATTTAAAAAAATGCCAAAGGCCGGTCAAATAACCGTCGTATATAGCATGAATATGAGTATGAATGCATTGCTTAGGCCTCTTCTTATCATGTCTTCATCTTCCCCTCATCCTTACTGTCATCTCACTGTTACGTCAGGTTTCTCTCTTCAAAACACACCCAAAAACACATCTCCCTATCATACCCTCATCCTCACCTCATCCCCAATTAAAAAATAAAAACCCATGCACACATACACACACCTTGGCTCACAAAATCTTGTCCAACTCCTTCATTTTTTCGCCAAGCCCTCCCACGCCGAACTCCAAGATGAGGCGTTGCCTATCTCATCTTCCAAGATGAGCTCCAAAATGAGGCCAAACCGGGCCATAGTGAGCGTCCGTTTGTAAACAGATATTTGAATACCTATCATATTAGTTACATTTTGAGAAAATATTTTTAGGTCATCAAATTTCAATTTAAGTAACTGTTAATCATTTCATCAGCTGTTAGTCGATAGTCAGTCTACAACTTCTTATTTTTCAGCCAATTTTACCTTATAAAATTCAAATGTTTTATTATTGCTTATATTTTTTTTCTTATTATTATTGTTTCTACTAACGAGTTTGTTAGCTAATTGGTAGGGTCTTAATGCCTTAAGTTCATTCACTTGGATTGGAGGCTCACTCACCACAATTGTGAGGGTGGGGTATTTTCGAAAGTTTTAGATTTAATCTTACGTATTCGGTATAGTTTTAGAATAAAAACGGGATAATTTATTCAATACAATAATTCGATACACAATAAATTACTTCAAACAGTGGCAGATCCAGAAAAATATAGCAGGGTATGCAAAATTTAATAATATTTTTGAAATTGCGTTTTTTAGTTAAATAGTCAACCACCAACACTACAAGGTATGTTATGTTTACTTAAGATATGCACTCATTTTTTTTAGGATATACAGTATTAGTAAATAAAAATTAATTTCATATATATAAAAAAAAAATTTAACACTAATTTTTCTTTTCATAGGGTATGCAAGTACATACCCTGCTCTCCACATGTAAATACCATTTATTTTACAAAGTCAACTTTCTCATACGTTACATGTGACCACAAAGTGACAAAGGCTTCAATAAAAGCCAAATTAGCATCGACCAAAAAGATATTAAAAATTTAATCTAAATAACATTCACACAATAAATGTCAGGGGTAAGAAAAACAGAATCAAATTAAAAATTGGGGATCTATTTCTATCTTTTTTTTTTATATATAAATAAATTACGTGATTATTCAATAAACAGTTATACATCATTGAAGAGTGTATTTTGAAGAAAACCGTAAACTAAAAAACTCAATGGTTTTTGGTTTTGATTGTCTAAAAACCAAACGTTAAACTGAACGTTTCAGTTCAATTTTTGGTTTCGCATGAAAAACGATCCATAACAATCCGAACCAAACCAAAATTAAATATTGTTCACTGTACTTTATAGTTATATCATTTTATTACTTATGTTTGCCTTTTAAGTATATAAAACCAAATCAATTATATATTTTAGGTGAAAATACACAATGAGATGAATTTGTTTTAATAAAATACATATTGAATAAAAGATTGAATTAATTAATTAGAATCAGTTGTATGTTTTAAGATTTTCTATTTTATTTTATTTTATTTTTAAAACGGTAACTACCTTACTTTTATTTCTGAATTACACGAATATCTGGATGTAACCCAAAACTCTTGAAAAACCCTCCCAATAATCCACAAATTTTTTTTAAAAACTTAATACAAACAAAACCCGAAATGTAACTGAATGCAAATTAAAACCCAACTAAAAATCCAAAAATCAAACCAAAAAAAATTAAAACCAATGGTTTTTGGTTTTTATGCCCCAATCTTTATTCATTCATATCAATCAGTCCAACGCCTTCATTATATTTTCTCCTCTAAATTCACCGCTGATATATTTCCAACAAAGAAAAAACTGAAATCATCATGGCAGAAAATAAGAGCAAGATATTGATCATCGGAGGGACCGGGTACATCGGAAAGTTCATTGTAGAGGCAAGTGCAAAAGCCGGACATCCCACTTTTGTTTTGGTCAGAGAAACCACAACCAAACATCCTGAGAAATCCAAGCTTCTTGACAACTTCAAAAATCTTGGCGTCACACTTCTTATTGTAAGTAGTGTCTGGTCTCGTGTGTGTGTTCTTTTTGTAAATCTTAAGATTATATAAATATAAATTTGTGTATTTATATATGGTTTGATGAAATTGTTAATTTAGGGAGATATTCATGATCATGAAAGTTTGGTGAATGCCATCAAAAAAGTTGATGTTGTGATCTCAACGGTTGGTGGAGAATTGATAGGTGACCAAGTCAAACTCATTGCAGCTATTAAGGAATGCGGAAATGTTAAGGTAAAGTTACATAATTATAAGCACAAGATACATACAAGTTTATTTCTTTATTGGGCATAACATATATGCTGCTAGAAGCAGCCTATTACATGCTTCTCTCCTCATAGTTTTTTAATTTTTTTTTATAAATTCAACATGTGATGAAATGAATGTGAGGGGGGAGGAGCAGCATATATGTTTTCCCCTTCTTTATTATACTTATTATATACTATATTAAATTTAATCATATACAATGCTTAATTTGTTACTTTTTACTATAACATTTTTTATCATTATTTTTTTAAAATAGTTATCCGACATGTTTTTCGAGTCGACTAATCTCAGAGCGGCCATTCGCTTTGCGAGTAGCCTCGGAGTCGTCGCTAAACCTCCCTGGCCACGAGGGTATATTTTTTTGCTTCTAAAACTGAATCTAGGGACTATTTTCAACTTTAGAGACTAAAATTTTACCATTAGTTCATCCTCGTAGTTTAATTTAACATTGAGTTTATGTATTATATACAGGTACTATATATACTATTCCTGTATTGTATTTTCGTTCAATTAAATTTAATTTAATATATATGATCAATTATAGAATTTTCTAAACCAAAGTAAATTATGAAAACTAATGTTAATAAGATAAAAGTCTAAGTTATAAGACAATTAAACCAAAGAATGGTATACTAAATAATTAACATATACAGTTTGTTACTTAAATTAAATTAAAGTTTTGAATATTTATTATAGAGATTTCTACCTTCGGAATTTGGAACTGACGTCGACCGTGTCACTGCGGTCGAGCCAGCTAAAAGTGCCTTCGCGGGAAAGGCAGCTATCCGTAGAGCCACTGAAGCCGCAGGAATCCCACACACATTTGTAGTATGTAATGGTTTTGCGGGCTACTTTTTACCCACCGTGGGGCAAATGGACACCTACACAGCTCCTAGAGAGAAAATTACCATCCTTGGGGACGGAAACCCGAAAGGTGCAATTTTTGCTGTATAAGATACAACATGATAATGCAACATGAGACGTTGTCTAATTCTCTTGTCTCTTTTTGTATATAGCCATTTTTGTCAAAGAAGAGGAAATAGCTTCGTGTACCATTAAAGCAGTTGATGACCCGCGTACCTTGAACAAGGTATTGTTTTTCAGACCCAAAGGCAACACAGTTTCGTTTAACGAACTTGTTTCCATCTGGGAAAGCAAAATCGGAAAGACCCTCGAGAAAACATATGTCTCCGAGGAACAACTACTCAAAAACATCCAAGGTGAGTTCGACCAAAGAACACACTTAAACTGTTTTTAGCTCAAAATAGTTGTATATAATGATTTGGTCCAGTTATATTGGAGAATAATAAGTTGTATATATTGCAGAGGCTCCTTTCGGCTTAAGCATTATATTGTCCATAATGCATTCTGTTTTGATCAATGGAGCTGCAACAAACTTTGAAATCGAACCGTCTTTTGGTGTGGAGGCTAGTGAGCTCAATCCGGAATTCAAGTTTACCAGCGTCGATGAGTATCTTGATCATATTGTTTGAAGTCTTTGTTTCGTCTAATCGAATAATTGTCTACCTTATGTATTTCATATTTTGTTTTTTTTAAGACTTTGATGGAAGATTTGTTTTCGTTCATTATATTGTCACATGTTATTCCTACTAGATTATTTACCTTTTTTTTTCTTCATGTTATTAAAGTCCATTACTCTATATATTAAGGGAAAATCATATATATACTGTCAACAGCAGCAGTGCTGCTCTCACAACAAAAAATTCAATTTTGTCACGTGATAAAAAAAAAAAATTCATGGGAGAGAGTTGCATATGCATAGATACAGTTAACTGTATCTATGCTATCCCCATATATTAAAGCAAATGGATTGTGAACAGTAGCTGTTTTGTCTTCACATGCGTTTTTAATATAAATAGAAGATATACAAAATAATAACATAAATAAGAACTTGGTGCAGTGGTTGGGAACTTGCTTCTC